>JBAMBR010004306.1:0-25500 GCA_037044475.1 Zaprionus obscuricornis | reverse complement strand
AAACAAAATATATTCATATAATCGATATTTTAATAAATAAATAAATGCTATAATAATATTGTTTTAACTATTGAAAAACTATTTTTATTTGTTGCATAGTGTTAGTTTTGCTTTCCCCTTGGACCACAAATTGGGATTTTGCATATAATCTTTGGAAGTTTCTATGGCTACATTTCAGTTCACAATTCGAATTTCAGTTCACATTTAAGAGGCGTATACTTAGTTGACCTCAGGGCATGCCATAGCAGACACACACATACACACACGCACACGAATACACACATGCAGACATTGCAAAATACAATGAGCATTAGAGCTAAGCTTCAAACCGAATGCGATGTGTAGAACTGAAGCAGTGCTGAACTAATTGATGTAATTACAAGTGCAAGTGTAAGTAGAAGTAGGAGAAAGAGTGATAGATACAGAGAGACAGAGAGAGAGAGAGAGAGAGAGAGAGAGTATTAAGTGTTACTTACAGTGTGGCATTACGTTCGGTGCGTAGTGACATGCTTGTAACTGGATGTACAACGGCCAGAAAACGATCGAAGGACATCAGGACGAGTGTATAGACACTGTAAAAGTCAAGTTAAATTTTGTTGTTGTTATTGCTTTTCTTGCTGTTGTTGTTGTTGATGTTGTTGTTGTTATTGTTATTATTGTTACTCACCTGCAATGGCATGTGACCACAATCATGTACTGCACAAATTTGCACCACAAATTGCCAAACGGCCATTCCGGTAGCACATAGTCTGTGGCAGTAAATGGTACACAGAATATGACGAAGAGTATGTCCGAGACGGCCAGATTTATAATCAATAGATTTGTGGTTGAGCGCATTTGTTGGTTAACGACCACAACTAGACGACAAATTCATAAAGAGACGGAGCAAGCGAGAGAGCGAAAGAGATAGAGAGAGAAAAAGAGAAAGAGAGAGAGAGATAATATGTGTTGAAATGTTCATTAGTTTTATGTTGTTGTTGTTCTTCTTCTTCTTTTACTGCTTCTTAAGACATTAATTAAAGTTAACAGTAGTCAAATTTGCGGCATAACTAACAATTGTTCAGCACACTAAGACAGATTTATACAGTGAGATTATAACATATACTATGGCAAATAATATACAATTTTGTTTGCTTATCATCCCAACCTGCTCTTCCTCATCCTTTTCTATCACTTTCTTCGCATACAAGTTGCTTAAGCCCTTTGACAATTTGTAATTTACCTTTCATTATGCATCTAAACGTTATTTATTAATTAATACTTTTCTATGTTTTCAGCAATTAGCAAGTGCTTCTGCTTCTTCTTTTTGTTTTTGTTTACTTAGCCTTTAATTATATATTATACAAATATGATTTATAGTACTATAAACTATACTTGCAGCTCGTATTTGTTTCTCTCACTGCCTTGAAATATACTTAACAATGTTAGTAAAACTGCATAGCAGCACTAACAGCAACTGCAGCTGCATCTTTCTCAATTTCTTGGCACACAAATTGCATTGAGCTTTTATAATTTAATTAATAAAATTGTCAAATATCACATAGCAAAAGTTGTAAATTTTTTTATCAAATCACTTAAATTGTCTATGCAAGTTTATAAAAATAATAAAATTATAATTATTATTATTATTTTTATTATTTTGTTTTGCAAATTGAATTAGATTAAATTTAATTTTATTTGCTGTAAGAATTTTGCTAGAAAATTTTTCCTAGAAATTGTCAATAATAATAATCGTAAAAAATATACAACAAACGCTTGCAAATTACTCACATGATTCTGAGAAGCGTTTATTTTTCTTTTTAGCAAATTTAGTAGAAGGTCCATGATAATTAAAATGGAAAAGATTTATAGAGATTTAATATAATTTAATTTTTTAGCCGATTTTTATTTAATATAATTTGAAACAAAAATTTTATTAAATTGGATATTTAATTTATGGGATTTAAATTTAACGGAAAATTGATTTATGGGAAAATTTAAAATATTGCAAAGTTAATTTATTAGAGTCTTAATATATTTAAAATTTACTTTATAATTTATAAATTGTAAATCATTGGAAAATTTCAATTTATTGGTAATGGGATTGAAAAATTTTAATTATTTTATCTATAGGAAATTAAAATTATTGGAATTTTATTTTATGGTAAAATTTAATTTATGGGAAAATTATTGAAAAATTTTATTTTATTGGAAAATTTAATTTATTTCAAACGTTAATTTATAGAAAAATTCTAAATTATTGGAAAATGTTAATTTTATGGAAATTTCAATTTATTGAAAACTTTTTGTCTATTGAAAATTTAATTTTTTTGGAAACTTAATTTATTGGAATTTTAAATTATTTAAAATTAACTTGATAAGAAAAGTCGAAATCATTGGAAAATTTATATTTGTTGATAAATTTATTGAAAAATGTAATGGTTGTAATTTAATTTTGAATTTTTATTAATTTTTATTTATTGGAATAGTAATTTAATAAAATATTAATTTATTTGCAATTTAATTTATAGAAAAATTAATTGAATTTAGTTTTATCAATGTGCAAGTCTATATTAAGACTTGCACATTGATAAAACTAAATTCAATTAATTTTTCTATAAATTAAATTGCAAATAAATTAATATTTTATTAAATTACTATTCCAATAAATAAAAATTAATAAAAATTCAAAATTAAATTACAACCATTACATTTTTCAATAAATTTATCAACAAATATAAATTTTCCAATGATTTCGACTTTTCTTATCAAGTTAATTTTAAATAATTTAAAATTCCAATAAATTAAGTTTCCAAAAAAATTAAATTTTCAATAGACAAAAAGTTTTCAATAAATTGAAATTTCCATAAAATTAACATTTTCCAATAATTTAGAATTTTTCTATAAATTAACGTTTGAAATAAATTAAATTTTCCAATAAAATAAAATTTTTCAATAATTTTCCCATAAATTAAATTTTACCATAAAATAAAATTCCAATAATTTTAATTTCCTATAGATAAAATAATTAAAATTTTTCAATCCCATTACCAATAAATTGAAATTTTCCAATGATTTACAATTTATAAATTATAAAGTAAATTTTAAATATATTAAGACTCTAATAAATTAACTTTGCAATATTTTAAATTTTCCCATAAATCAATTTTCCGTTAAATTTAAATCCCATAAATTAAATATCCAATTTAATAAAATTTTTGTTTCAAATTATATTAAATAAAAATCGGCTAAAAAATTAAATTATATTAAATCTCTATAAATCTTTTCATTTTAATTATCATCGACATTATTCTAAATTTGCTAAAAAGAAAAATAAACACTTTTGAGAATCATGTGCAAGTAATTTACAAACGTTTGTTGTATATTTTTTACGATTATTATTATTGACAATTTCTAGGAAAAATTTTCTAGCAAAATTCTTACAGCAAATAAAATTAAATTTAATCTAATTCAATTTGCAAAACAAAATAATAAAAATAATAATAATAATTATAATTTTATTATTTTTATAAACTTGCATAGACAATTTAAGTGATTTGATAAAAAAAAATTTGCAACTTTTTGCTATGTGAAATTTGACAATTTTATTAATTAAATTATAAAAGCTCAATGCAATTTGTGTGCCAAGAAATTGAGAAAGATGCAGCTGCAGTTGCTGTTAGTGCTGCTATGCAGTTTTACTAACATTGTTAAGTATATTTCAAGGCAGTGAGAGAAACAAATACGAGCTGCAAGTATAGTTTATAGTACTATAAATCATATTTGTATAATATATAATTAAAGGCTAAGTAAACAAAAACAAAAAGAAGAAGCAGAAGCACTTGCTAATTGCTGAAAACATAGAAAAGTATTAATTAATAAATAACGTTTAGATGCATAATGAAAGGTAAATTACAAATTGTCAAAGGGCTTAAGCAACTTGTATGCGAAGAAAGTGATAGAAAAGGATGAGGAAGAGCAGGTTGGGATGATAAGCAAACAAAATTGTATATTATTTGCCATAGTATATGTTATAATCTCACTGTATAAATCTGTCTTAGTGTGCTGAACAATTGTTAGTTATGCCGCAAATTTGACTACTGTTAACTTTAATTAATGTCTTAAGAAGCAGTAAAAGAAGAAGAAGAACAACAACAACATAAAACTAATGAACATTTCAACACATATTATCTCTCTCTCTCTCTCTTTCTCTTTTTCTCTCTCTATCTCTTTCGCTCTCTCGCTTGCTCTGTCTCTTTATGAATTTGTCGTCTAGTTGTGGTCGTTAACCAACAAATGCGCTCAACCACAAATCTATTGATTATAAATCTGGCCGTCTCGGACATACTCTTCGTCATATTCTGTGTACCATTTACTGCCACAGACTATGTGCTACCGGAATGGCCGTTTGGCAATTTGTGGTGCAAATTTGTGCAGTACATGATTGTGGTCACATGCCATTGCAGGTGAGTAACAATAATAACAACAACAACAACAACAGCAAGAAAAGCAATAACAACAACAAAATTTAACTTGACTTTTACAGTGTCTATACACTCGTCCTGATGTCCTTCGATCGTTTTCTGGCCGTTGTACATCCAGTTACAAGCATGTCACTACGCACCGAACGTAATGCCACACTGTAAGTAACACTTAATACTCTCTCTCTCTCTCTCTCTCTCTCTGTCTCTCTGTATCTATCACTCTTTCTCCTACTTCTACTTACACTTGCACTTGTAATTACATCAATTAGTTCAGCACTGCTTCAGTTCTACACATCGCATTCGGTTTGAAGCTTAGCTCTAATGCTCATTGTATTTTGCAATGTCTGCATGTGTGTATTCGTGTGCGTGTGTGTATGTGTGTGTCTGCTATGGCATGCCCTGAGGTCAACTAAGTATACGCCTCTTAAATGTGAACTGAAATTCGAATTGTGAACTGAAATGTAGCCATAGAAACTTCCAAAGATTATATGCAAAATCCCAATTTGTGGTCCAAGGGGAAAGCAAAACTAACACTATGCAACAAATAAAAATAGTTTTTCAATAGTTAAAACAATATTATTATAGCATTTATTTATTTATTAAAATATCGATTATATGAATATATTTTGTTTTTATTTCATAATTGTTTTCATATAATTCAAAATTCAACTATTGTTTTCATTAGTTTATAGACGAACTTAAATTAAAAGTTCATCTGCAAAATTAAATTAAACAAATTTATTTTAAAATAACAATGCATTGCGTAATGAATTGCACAATGAATTAACTAATGAATTGCTCAATGCATTTTATAATGAATTGCATAATGAATTAACTAATGAATTGCATAATGAATTACATAATGAGTTTCAAAAAGAGTTGTGTAATGAACTAATGAATTAGCTAATGAATAGCACAATGAATTAGCCAATGAATTACACAATGAATTAGCTAACGATTGCATAATAAATTAGGTAATAAATTGCACAATGTATAATGATTTAGCTAATGAATTGCATGATGAATTATCTAATGAATTGCGTAATGAATTACTTACAAAATAAATTCCAAAATAATTAAATATATAAAATGTAAAATATTAAAAATTTTAATATAATCTGTATTTTAAATATTTTCTATTTACTTTAATTTCGTGTAATTTATTATACTTTTTCTATCTCTTTCACACACTCGCACAGTGCCATCATGTGCGCCTGGATCACAATTGTGACAACTGCCATACCAGTTGCACTTTCACATTCGGTGCGTATCTATCAATATCATGGACGCGCTGGAACCGCCTGCGTATTCTCCTCAGAGGAGGAGATCTGGAGTTTGGTTGGCTTTCAGGTAAGTCAAGGCAATTGATTGCGCATTCTGTGGCCTCTAATCTAGATTGGGTAACTTTGCCTTAAACCTATATTCTTCTTTGTTGCCTTCCCCTGTACTTGCCCCTGTACTTTGCTCTGATTAATGTGTGTGGCATTATTCATGCCTCGCTGCCAAATTTGTCACTGAAGCAAACGCGGGGAGCGCGCGCGCGCGTTGTCGTGTCATCTCAACGTGAAAATTTGTGTGAAATTGCGAAATAGCGGTACAAGTGTTCCCTACTCCAGAAAGAGAAGAAAAAAAAAAGAGGAAGAGGAATAGCGTTGTGATAAATTTATGTTGATGTAAATATATATATACAGAGCATATCTTATTTACATATATGTATATATAATATATATATGATATATATATATATATATATATATATATATATATGTATTTGGCTTATTGTTGGCATCAACTCATATTTTGTACTGTGCTCGAAGGCAACCGTCTGTCATACAGTTGCTACTTATTAACATATACAACACACAAACACACACACACACACACAAGCACAGTCACACCCATAAGCGAAGTGATGAGCCCAACAACAACAACAGTAGCAACAAGGACAACGATGAGGAAGAAGAAGAAGCAGACGATATTACACTGACAGCGTTACGCCAGAATTGAAGTCCCAAAAGTTGCAGAAACATGTAAATAGCTGCACAGTGGAGCAAATACACAAAACCATTTACAACAGACTTTAGATAGAACTATAAACTTTACATTGTTCCCACTGTGCAGAGCAAGAAAAAAAAAACAGACACGCAAAGGTATACGAAAAGTACCTAACACTACGATTACGATACACAGCCATACAGACAGACAGACAGACATCATTTCCGCTTATACGTGGCAAGAGCGCACAAATAGTCAAAGACAGAGACAGAAAGAATAAGAAGGAAACAAAAAGAAAAATCGGATGATTGAAGTCAAAGCAGCGGAGAAGACGAAAGAAAATGAAGACAAAAAAAAAACAACAAAAAAAAAGAGCAGACAGCTGCAACGATTAAAATGTACAAGATGCTAGCAGCGTTTCTTATGGCGCTGTACCTGATGTTCCAACATTGCCACAATTGCAC
Source organism: Zaprionus obscuricornis (assembly GCA_037044475.1). Taxonomy (NCBI): domain Eukaryota; kingdom Metazoa; phylum Arthropoda; class Insecta; order Diptera; family Drosophilidae; genus Zaprionus; species Zaprionus obscuricornis. The sequence goes on along the minus strand of JBAMBR010004306.1, from coordinate 18,578 downwards.
TTGCAACAATGTTAACTTTGCACAAAATTTAAGTTTATTTTGATCTAATTTGCTTGAATGCAATTTTGGCATACAAATTTTTATATATATATATCGTGTGATATATGATGAATTTATAATTTCGAAGCTTTTAATTTAATTTCAAAATTTTTAATATTTTTTAAAAATTGTTTTAAATTTTTCTCTTTTTCTTAATACTTAATACATACAAAAAAATATTTCTCGACTGTATAAATATTATTTATATATTTATTTTACTTTTCATATTTAATTCTCCAAAAAAAAAAAATTAACTTTTTACTTTTTTGAAATAATTTCAAGTAATTTTCAAGATTGATTGTTAACATAATTTAAACGTATCGTAGAAATTTTCGGCTCACAATGATGAAAAAAAAAAGTAAAAATAAAATAAGAGATAAATATTTTTGTTAATAAACCTAAAATTAAACCCAAACTTACCAAAGGTGTCCGTACCCTGCCACAAACAATGCCCCTAGCTCAGTTCCGTTAGCTCTTATCACCTTAAATAAAGCTAGCGACAACTTGCACAGCAAATACTAGAGGTATAGGAATATTTCTATATACATACACATGTGTGTGTGTGTGCATATGTGTTTGTGTGGGAAGAACGTGGCGTGACAGAGCAATTTCATGCCGGAAGGATGTAACACAGGAATCCACACTTGCGGCCAATGAATGAGCTTTGTCTCATCCAACAAACAGCCAGATATATTATATTCAGCATATCCGAAGTTTTGATACACTAGCAAGAAAATTAAATATATAGATGTAGATATTATTGATATTGATATCATCTTGAACGAGAATATATAGCATCTATATCACAACTATACAAATACGCTGCACATTTTCTGGAAAATCAGAATGCTTTCTGCATTGAATAAGAATTATATATTCTCAGAGTGGAACTTATATGATTTTATATTGAATAGGAATATATACATGTTTATACTATATACAGATTTCCTGCAAAATCCTATTATTTTTTGCTATGACTTGCATTTATCAATTTTGCTTAACACCTTGAACAAGAATATATATGTGTATCTGATAGTGTCCCTCACGACCTATATAAATGTGTTACATAATTCCTGATAAAATGTGAATATCCTTGGAAAGAGTAGCAACATAATAACAAGAGCAATAACAATGGCGATGACCCACAGATAGATGGTATGTTTTGCTTGTCTATTTGTCTGTTTGCTCCGCTATGTATGTATGTCTATGTTTATCTCTCATACGCTCTCTCTCTCTCTCTCTCTCTCTCTCTCTCACTGGCTGTGCCAGTTTCAATGTCTATGTCTGTATTCTCTCTGCTAATTTGCACTTGTAGAGCTCGCGTCTAATGCTACTCATAGAGCAATTTACACAGATCCATGCGTTGACATGTGGTACGACAGACGGACGGATGGACAGTTACAGGAATTGGAATTGGAATTGGGAACTAAAACTGGAATTGAAATTGGGTCGATAAGCTGTACTATGCTATGCTATGCTGTCTTTGGCAGAGCAAGCAAATAAATTGCAATTGCTGTATGACAAAGTAAGCAAAGACAATGTACGACTATTAAATGCTCTACATATGTATATAACTGAATCCTTGCTAACTGTTCAATTCAATATAGTTGCCCAGTTTAATCAATACATTGTATTTACAGAGTATACAAATGCAACATGAAATATTGCGGACAAGCGACATACGATTCGTCATACTAGTCTCGATGTACGAGTCTTGATTTCGAGGTCATTTTATTTGTTTTATCGCTTATTCGTTTTGGTTAGCCGCAAATGTCATTGTCATGTTCAAAATGTTTTTTGTTGTTATTGTTGTTTTGTTGTTGACAAAACAGTTGAACATTTCGCTAGAAAATTTTGGCGCTTGATTTTATTGTTCTCGGCCACACATAAAAATGGATCAAACTTTTGACGCCTCGACAACAACAACAACAAAAATAACAGACGAGACGAGACGAGCACCAAAAACTGTTGTTGTCATCGTAAATAAATAATAAAATGAAAGAACAGCAAAAACCAAAAAAAAAAAAAAAATATATATATATATATAAAGAAAAAAAAAAACAAAACAAAACTACGAAAAACAGAAAACAAAAACCACAAGAAAAACAAAAGCATATCCCAAAAGTCGTACACATGTGTATCTGTGTCTATCTGTCTGTCTGTCTGTCTGTCTGTGTGTGTGTGGTTTCAGCTTCAACTTGAACATTTAGCTAAAATTCTACAGCATTTATTAAAGTTGATAAAACTTAGTTAATTTCATTTCAATTTCAACTCAAAAGCAAAAGCAAAAGTAAAAGTATAAGATATTACAGCGGGTATATACAGTTTATAGGGAACATAAAACATAATTCACTGCATATGCAATAAATTGCAAATATAATAGTTAACTATACTCGATTATCAGATATCAAGTATGCATTGCTCCCAGTATAAGATATTTTATGGGAAATATGGATTCTATGGAATATAGGATATTTTTTTTAACCTTGCAGAAGGTGTTTTAATTTTGGACAGACGTTTGTAACGGCTTTACGGATGCGTAGCAGACCGAACAAAGTAACATACATATTCTAGATCAGTGTCGACAGGAAAATTGAAATGTGCAAATATCCGTCTATCCGTCTTTCTGTATCTGTTTTAATCCAAACTAGTCTCTCGGTTTCAAAAGTATATCAAAGATATCTTGGCGCACATACTCCCTATGCCCGCCCATAAGATATATATATATATACACGAACCGGAGCCGAATTGAATCACTATATCATATAGCTGCCATAGGAACAATTCTCCGAAAATTGTATTTTTACTTTGTTTTGATAAGTTATCTGGCTGAAATTTGCATGAGTTCAGTTTAATGATGACTTACACTTCTCATATAAATCGGACAACTATATCACATACAGCTGCCATAGGAATAATCGGTCAAAAATTGAGTTTTTGTATGAAAAGTTTTTCTCCTAAGACTGAAATCTTTGGTCCGCCGAAGATAACTATTATTTTTTGTTATAATATTTTCCATACAGTTCCCATAAAACAGAAATATTAAAAAATATATTATAAAATTTGCAAAGAAAACAGTTAAACATATCGACTATTAGATATCCAGTAAAATAGCTTTTAAAAACTTTGCTGCCATTTTATAGTGTAATTGCTTAACAAAAAAAAAAAGGATGTGCTTCCTGTTTCTATTTATTATTGCTCAATTTATTATTGGACTACATGACTTTAAGCCTTTACACACCTTTTTCTTGTTTTATTTATCTCTGTTTTATTTTATTTATTATATTGTTTGTTGTTGTTTTTTTCTTTTTTTTTTTTGTATATTTTCACAGCAATTGCTTTTCACAGTAAGAAAAATTTATGATGCTGAACACTTCAAATGATATTGCCTTAACTATCTATAAAGTTTGAAGCGGCATAAAACTTTGTCGATTCAAAACTGGGCTACTTTCGAATTTGTTGTTAGAGAAAGAATGAAGAAAGAGAAAGAAAGAAAGAGAGAGATAGAGATAGATATATATAACATAACATAGATACATAAATATCGTACATAGAATTGATGCAATGAAATTTTAGTACAAAATATTCTATGTCTCTCAGATTTTATAGATGAGAGAAGAACTGAAGTGGCAAATGGTAGATGGATGATGGGAGATGGGAGATGGAAGATGGAAGATGGGGGATGTGTGTGACCTATCATAAATAAAAGTTGACAGTAGGCGACAAAAACTTGTTGGCGAAACTTTTTCGAGTGCGCCTTTAAACTTTATGAGAATCGTCGCCCAATAAAAAGCCATAAACTCAAGTGTGTGCCATATGATGATATGAGTGAGACAGAGTATGAGTGACAGAGCGCGAAATGGTGAGAGACAGAAAGAGAGAGGGAGAGAGAGAGAGAGTGAGGAAGTAAAAGATATACTCTATAGTAATACACAGGCAATGTCAGCTCGGGGAGTGACTCGTTAATATTTTTTGGCTGCTCAAATTGCGCCTGGGATTTGTCCATATACTCCTATATATATATAATATATATATATATATATATATATATATATGTATGTATGGTATATATGTATATATAAAAGCAACTGACGCCTGTCGTCTGTCCATCTGTCTCTATATTTGTCTCCATGCCTCTCATCTGTCTATGTTTGTCGCGCCTGCTGCTGTCACTCTGCCAAATTAATCAACTTGCGTTCGCGATGGCTGCACGCACTTTTATTAGCACTATATACATGTCTGTTTCTATCTGTATATGTATTCGTGTGTGCGTGTGTGTGTTGTGTGTATGTGTGTGTGTGTGTGTGTACATACACTATTTCCTTTTTTTTATATAGCAAAAGTGAGGCGCGTTTATAGCTCTTGACAGGCCTTAAAATTACTTGACATTCAAATTAACAACATTTGATAATGACATAAGACTTTAGCTTTAATTACACTTCTACCAAATGAGGCGTGGCTGTCAGGCCATATTATGTAAAACATATCTCAACTGCTAATGATATATAGACTGCAATGTACAAATTTTCATACTCTAACTTTGCGCAGATCGTTGCTTGCTTAGATAAACAGAAAAGTAAAGTTTCATAACTCTTTTATTCTGCTTTTTGCTGCCTGTAATGAATATCGGAAGAGAGAGAGAGAGAGAGGGAGAGAGAGAGAGAAAAGAGACAGAGCTTTCATAGAAATAAGTGACATAACAGATTCATCATATATCGCCATCATCATCATTATCATCATCCTCACCATGTACATGTATATCGGCATTATTCTCACAGTCATCGTTATCGTTATCGATTCGACAGACATTGTCAATGTAAACAATTTCCTTTTGCAATTTACACATTAATTAATACGTCAAAATTAAATATTGTTTTCTGTGCAGCCAAGTTATACGAATTGTAAATACTCTGTAATAATTAAATTTTTTAATTAAAATAGAAATATAAAATATAAATTATCCCAAGCTTTTGGCAACAAGTCAAACATATCGAAATATTATGTTATATATATATATGTATATATATAATAGATGTATATATATATATATAGCTGCCATAGGTATGATCTGTCAAAAATTCGAATCGAAGACCATAACATTGCTAGTCTTCATCTACTGTCGCGACATGGTAACTCATACTCCGCTAATTCGAAATTTTTAATGTTCATACGTAATTCTTAATGCTGTTGAAAACAAGAATTTGGTAAATAATAAAAATTCTCCGTAATTTCTAAAAAAAAAAAATGTGATCCTCGTGTCATTACGAATTATTGGTACTTGACTGTACTATAACATATATTATAGAATATCAGAATTTCGACTGATGTTTTCTGATGTCTCATGTATATGTAAAGATAAACCTGATCTCTTGTCACAGTCTCTTTACCAAATGGTAGAGCATGCTTAACAAGCAAATAAAATAAAATTCGCAACAACATTTCATGATTTTCATTCTCACCAAAAAAAAAAAAAAAAAAAATGTGAAAATTCTTCATCCTGTTGTTGTTGTTGTTGTTGCTGTTGCTGTTGCTGTTGCTACTTGCAGGCTTGTAGCAAATGTCAGTGCAGATTAATGTCGAGGACGATGTTGAATGTTGCCGATAACACACGACATGTTCATTGGCTGTGTGTTTGTGGTGCGCTTAAAGCAAGCAAAGTGATTTCAAGATTCTGCCACTCTCGGCCATTTTGCCATATGAATGAATGCAGCCTCGGTCTCAGTCTCAGCTCGACACACACACACACACACATATATATATATATATATTGAACATGTTATGGTTGTTGGGTCGTGCCTCTTGCGATTATTAACAATTGTGGCATGCGGTGCGCGATTTCCTTTCGTTTCGAACGTTGAAACGTTTCATCTCGTTTTCCGCTTTCCGTTTCATTACATTTGCCCACCTTTTCTACAGTTTATATTCTTCTCTCTCCTCTTTTCTCTTGTTGTTCTTCCTGTTCTTGTTGTTGTTGTTGTTGTTGTTTTTGTATTGGTTAAGCATCTCATTGAGATTTACAATTTGCCGCCTACGTCGTCAGCTGAAGCACAATTCCATCGACATCGATAAACGCAAAAAAAAAAAAAAATGATATTACACACACACATTTCCTTAGTCTGTAGTTTTATTTATATACCCGATCGTATAAGTAATATAGAGCATACATAATCTATATAAATGTAAGCAGCACAAGCACAGATAAGTATTCTTTATACAAAAAAAATTCTTAAGGATGCAGAAATATTTATATTATTTATCAGTTTAGGAAGTATTCCACAGTCGTGTATACCCGTTCGATATTTATTTTTTTTTTGTTCGTTTTTTTTACGTGTTTATTTCACATTCACGCTTTTCTGCATATTTTGCCACTGAGTGTATTTTATTGTTCTTTTCCTTCATCTTCATTGCCATCACCATCGCCGTCGCCATCCTCCATGTCACCTTGACTTCCTTTCCCCCTTCACTTCACTTCCTTTTCCCATGACTTTTAATCATTCACACTTGGCTGGCAGCTGGCTTTATGCTGGCTGACTGGCTGACTGGTTGGCTGCAAGCCACTTGAAACTTAACGCGGCTCAAATGAGTTTTATGCCTGACTTATCGATGCTTACTTGGCGCCATAAGCCAGCCAGAAGTCACAGCAACCTGCAGCAGATTGCCCATCGTTTGCCGCACTGCCACAAATGCCACATGCTGAACACATGTTCGAAATGTTTTTTTTTTTTTTTGTTTTTGGTATTAAAATAATTCCATGCTATCAACTGGTAAATGTTCTTTTAGTTCAATGCATTTGAAACCTTTATAGTATTTATCAAGCTGTAAACGTGTTTTACAACACTGTTTTACTCATGTATCACAATTTGCCTGACATTGATTGTTCATTATAATCTTTAAGTATTTCGATTGAGATTTTTTTTTTTTTTTTGATTCTGAAACTGAGTCTAAAGATTAAAATTCTTTCAATTTTTTTATAATTTTTATACAAATATATATATATATATATATATATATATAAATATATAAATATATAAATATATAAATATATAAATATATAAATATATAAATATATAAATATATAAATATATAAATATATAAATATATAAATATATAAATATATAAATATATAAATATATAAATATATAAATATATAAATATATAAATATATAAATATATAAATATATAAATATATAAATATATAAATATATAAATATATAAATATATAAATATATAAATATATAAATATATAAATATATAAATATATAAATATATAAATATATAAATATATAAATATATAAATATATAAATATATAAATATATAAATATATAAATATATAAATATATAAATATATAAATATATAAATATATAAATATATAAATATATAAATATATAAATATATAAATATATAAATATATAAATATATAAATATATAAATATATAAATATATAAATATATAAATATATAAATATATAAATATATAAATATATAAATATATAAATATATAAATATATAAATATATAAATATATAAATATATAAATATATAAATATATAAATATATAAATATATAAATATATAAATATATATATAAATATAAATATAAATTTTTAAATTTTACAACACTGATAATTAACTTTCGGCTTTTAAAGAAATAATTGCTTTAAATTTCAATCTTAGAGTCTCTTGATCTTAATTTATTATTCATATTGCACACACACACACACAAAATATATATTTGAATAATTTGCAATTTCCAATTGTTAATTCCTTGAGACTTGTAAATGATATTTGAGCTGACAGGCAGCGCATTTCCTTTGGGGGTAGCACAACAGATTAACAAAATGTTGTTGTTGTTGATGGTAACAGCTGAAATAGGAACAAAATATTCACACCAAATATTTTTTTTGTTTGTTTTATTTTATTTTATTATATTTGTTTTTGTTTTTGTTGTTTGTCATTTTATTATTTTGGTTTTTTTTCAACGATATTTTCACGTTTTGCCTTTGTCGGAATTTGAATAAAGTAGCAGTAGCTGGAACTGAAGGACAAACCAGGATAACTGGACAATAGAGCAGAGGTATTGAGCAGAGGTTCTCTCTATATCTCATATAAAATATTATATATCTATCTCTATCATTATGCTACTGCTATTACTTTGTCCTTGTCTTGCTCTATCGCTGACAACAGGATATCTGGTATCTGGCCAGCGTTATGGGTCAGTGATTCTTATTTTTTTTTTTGTTTTTTTTTTTTTATTCTTTCTTTTTGGCAATTTTCAATGCAAAAACAAATGCCGCTGAAATGGCAGCAGATGGCATAGCAACACTGTAAAGTGTGTGCGAGGGAGATAAATAGAGCTAGAGCTAGAAGCTGAAGCTAATACTAAGACGAAGAGTGAAGTTTGAAAATTGGAGACTGGGAACTGGGAACTGAGAACTGAATTTCTTTTGGGCACTTTTCAAACTTGTGTGTCCAACTGTCGCCAGTTAGTTTATCCTTCTTCTCATTGTCTGCTAATGTTTTTTATTTTTTTTTTTCTCTTTCGTTTCTTTTGCTTTTTCTTTAAATTTATTTTTATTAAGCTATTTGCAAGTGATTTCACGTTGAAAATGAACATTTCGATGAGTGTTTATTTTGTTTTCTTTTTCATTTTCGTCACACATAAAAACAAAAGGCAAAATAGCAAAAAACAAGTGGCAAATAGCAAATAGCAAATGGCAAATGGTAAATAGCAAGTGGCAAGTAACAAAATGACAAAAAATTGATATAAAAAAAACATTTCATGAAATTATCTTAAATAGAAAATCAATGGTAAAAAATAAAAAGACAACTTTATATTTATAAGTATGAGTCAATTTTACAGCTAGCTAAAAAAATTCAATATTTTTATGACTTAAGTTAATCACTAATTTAATTACTATGCTTAAAATTAATATAACTGAATAGTTGCAAAATTTAAGATAAAAATGAAAATCAACGCTTATTAAAACATTTGCAGACTTGATTCTCCAATGACTTTTGACGCCATGTCGAACCCTTTTCAACTTATGATGATTACTAAACATTTCGTTCTCTCTCCTCTCTCTTTCTCTCTCACTCTGCATGTGTCTGTGCCATTTTACAGGTATCGTTCTTCTTGTCATCGTACGTGGCGCCATTGACGCTGATTTGCTTTCTATATATGGGAATGTTGGCCCGATTGTGGAAGAGTGCGCCCGGCTGCAAACCATCGGCTGAATCACGGTGAGTTATATTTTGACATAAGACAAAAGGGGAAAGAAAAAAAAAAAAAAATATTACGCATACGTTGCGTGTTAGCGTCCAGAATACAACAACAATAACGAAAAAAACAACAACAACAACAAAAAAAAAAAGAAGAGAAATAACCAGAAAATGGTTTACATTCGGGTCTGGAATTGGAATTGGAATTTTGAGCCTACGGTTACTTTGTTTGTTTGTTTACTTGACACACACACACACACACACACAGGCACAGCGATAGCTGCACCTGCCCCATGCGGCATGATGAATGCCATTTTATTACGCTTCGGCATTTTCACAATGTAGAGAAAGAACTTTGTGGGCGTTGCTCATAAATTTTTAAGTGCTCTCTCTTGTTGTTTGCTTTCTCCTCCTTTACCCTTACCCGTCAGTCATCCCTTTTCTACCAAAAAAAAAAAGCCGCGACATCACCTTCCCTGCCCCCTTTCCCACCGTCATAGTCCCAAATGTAGACTTTAGTAAGCCTGAACCATTCATTCGCCGATATGTTTCAATTTCTTTTGCCTCATTGCAGGTCAATGAATCCGAAGTGTGTATAGTATTATTTTTGTTATTCTTAAAGCTGCGACAAATTCATTCAATTTATTCGTTATGAAACTGTAAATAACTGTTAAGTAGCTGTTAATGCTAGTGTTTAGCTACTATTATCTCACAACTAAGTAAACCCTTGAAGTAACTCCATGAAACATACATCCTATGCCCATAAACTGCTGTATATCAGTAGGAACCGAACGGATCAGACTATTATATGAAACTTACAGTGAGGATTTACACGCCTCATATCAATTTGATCCAAATCGTATCACTATATCATATAGCTGCAATAGGAACGATCGATCAAAAATTAAGTTTTTGTAAGAAATTCATCTCCTAAGACTGCAAGGAAATCCTTGAAATCCGCCGAAGATAATCTTGCTTTCTTGTTTTCTTTGTTAAAGTAGCCTGCTGAAACTAACAGGGATTTCACTTTAGTGACGACATACACATTCCTTCCAAATTTACTTAAAATCTATATTATATAGCTGTCATAGGAATAATTGATCGAAAATGATATCTTTATATGAGAAACTTGTTTGTTTGTTAAGAAACCTAGCCGAAACGTATATAATTTGGGCTTATTGAGAAGTCAGATATTTCTAACAAATTTGGATTATATCGGACCACTATATCATATAGCTGCCATAGCAAGGATCGTTCGAAAATTTGATATGATTGTATATGAAAAGTTTTCTTCTAATTCCAAGACAAAGGGTATGACATCTTCGGACCTCCAAATATTATATATTTTTTCTTTTTTTTTTTTTTTTTTTATTTTTTTGGTCAGTTTGTAACTTGCTATGAAAATGACTCATAAATATTGTATGTAAATTGAGCGAAATGAAATGATAGAATTATCAATTAGCTTATTTCATAGATTCTATTAACGTTTTGCAAACAAATGTATATATATATATATATTTTTTTTTATGTTTTCGTTATTTTTGGTTGTTTTTTTGGACGTGGTAAAATGAAATTTAAAACCAAATTTGATTGAAACAATATCAGAGTAGGGAACAAAATGGAAAAAGCAGAAAGACAATGTTGAAGAAGAAGAAGAAGAAGCAGTAGAAAATGTCTAGAAAGAAAAAAACGAAATAATAGTCGGCGTCATGTAAACAAACAACCAAAAAAATAACAAAAAAAAAAAACTTTTTAGGACTCACATTACAACATATTACCAAACATTGCGTCTTTCAACTTTAAAGCGCGTTTCATGTGGCATTTGCGTGATGTGATGAGTTTCATATGCCGTCCGCTGTTTCGCACTTGCATTTCTGTTTGTCAAGAAACAAGAATCGAAAATCCAATTCAAAATTATGCGCTGAGTGTGAAATATGTTTATAATATAAATAAAATCGACAAATAGTTGTGCATATGCAAATTGCGTATACGCCGCTTGATGCGCTTATGCATTTGGCATTGGCAAAAAAAAAAAAAAAAAACAAAAATAGTCATGAGCTTGCATTGCACAAGTTCATAAATCTGACAGCGATTGTGAGCTCAACTGCAGTAATATTTTTTTTTTCGTCTCTCTCTCTCTGTCTCTATATTTGTTTCTCATTTTTTCTTACATGATATTCATAAATATTATATATACTTTTTTTTTTGTTTTTGTTTTTGTAATTTACCCTTTGATTTATATGCATTTAATAAAAATTTCTATCTTTCACTTTCTGCTCCCCCACAGCAAGGGCAAGCGACGAGTTACACGCATGGTTGTTGTTGTGGTTTTGGCCTTTGCCATCTGTTGGCTCCCCATACACGTAAGTCTTTAAGGAATATCTATTAAATATTATATATATTCGCAATGATACAAAAAAAATATAAAAATTGTCAACTAGTGAAAATTAAAATATGGCAAAAATTTTAAATGTCATTCCATAAGGCTTGAAATTGTTTTTAAAGCTTTTTTTTGAATTTTTTTATTGTTTACAGTTAAAGCTCAAATCAAAGTGTTCCATGTGCTTTAAAAGCTCTTACTAAAAAGCTTTCAATTAAAGCTCTTTTGACTAAACATCATCGTTTACAGCAGTTGAGTTTTTTCATACTTACGAAAAAAGCTTTAAAGCTGAGACACATAAAAGCTTTAATGTGCTTAAATAATATTTCAATTTTTCATTTATTGAAATTAAAAAATAAATTTTAAATACTTACGTAATCTATGCTATATAATATATAGTTAACCGATCCGACTACATACAGATTAAAGCAAGTTCATTCCGACAGTTATAATACAAAGAGATAGACAGATACTGATCAAGAATATATATACTTTATGTTGGTTCCGCAATGTTTACTTTTGAGCTTAATTTCTTTATTTTAAGCGAGATTGATTTAATACTTATGACTATCAAATTAAGTATGATTATTAACTAAAACTTAAACGTGCAACGTAAATTGAATCTTGCAGCTGCTGTTAGCCAAGCTACAAGAGTTAAACAGCAAATAACAAATAGTAAATAGTAAATATGTTGACAGAATGTTAACAAGAACTGAATCAATACTCAGTCTCAGTCTCAGTGTCAGTCTCACAATCTTGACACTTTCAATACACATGAATACACTCAAAGTTATTCAAGCATTCATAGTTGTTCTATGACAAATTGACATTTGTGCTTAGCAAATGGTCCAATTTATTTGTACGTATATTTAATAAGCCAAGATGCCAGCTGGTCGGATTTGTGCTACTCTTGACACACACATACATACACACTTGTGTCGCATGCTTACACTTTTGCCTCATTTGCGTTGCAATCTTGCGTATTTGAGTATTTGTATTTGTATTTGTCATTTTGAATCAATGCAATCGTGAATTGCAAAATATAATTTACTCGCATACAAAAACTAATGACAAAAAAAAAATAAAAAAAAATTCTTATAAATTATTTTGATTATTATTTCTAGGTCATCTTAGTGTTAAAGGCACTTAATATGTATGGTGGAACACATCTAACGGTTATCATACAGATCATATCCCATGTTGTCGCCTATACCAATTCTTGCATCAATCCAATACTTTATGCTTTTCTCTCTGATAACTTTCGCAAAGCATTTCGCAAGGTAAGTTTTATATACATATATAATATATTATAATATATTTGTATATATTAACCCTTTGTCGCCGTTTTATTGTCAATTGTTTTTTTTTTTTTGCAGGTTGTTTGGTGTGGCAGCCCGCCGCCAATTATAACAAATCAACAGATGACCAAGACAACAAGAACTGCAACTGGAAATGGTACATCAAATATTGAAATGCTCTAAGCTGATAAAAAAAAGCTGGTAAAAAATGATTAATTTAATGATATAACATTACGCACTTGCATGCCAGAAAAAGTGATATGTTTCATAATCGATTGTCTTAAAATAATTGAAAAAAAAAATGTTGGAAATCGAAATCAAAAAAGTTAATTGATTTTCAAGAATTCAAGGAAATTCAATAAGACAAAAATAAATAAGTAAAAAAACTATAGTCGAGTTTACTCGACTATAAAATACCCGGTATCCAAAGAATTGAAAGGTGCAAAAATAGTTACGCAAGTTCAACCCTCCACCAACTGAGCCACACTCTTTACAAGTGTAAAAAAAAAACACGGACAGACGGACATGGTCCAATCGACTATTGATCCTAAGTCAGAATCTATATACTTTATGGGGTCGGCCACGCCTTCTTATGGGTATTACATACATTTGCTGTTGTCACAAAGTCAATATATACCCAATGGGCACCGGGTATAAAAATAATAATTTAAATAAATAAAAAAATTTCTATTTTGAAAAAGAATGTAAAAATTGAAATTTAAATTTCCGGTATTTTTCAGATTTTTTAAAATTAGAAGAAATTTCAATATTCTTTATTAATATTATAAAAAAAAAAAAAAAATTTTTTTTAAATTTTTTAAATCTCCAAAAAAATTTGCATATATAATTTGCAAAGTGTTAAAAGTGTTCGTGCAAAATGCAAGTGCGTAAAACTCTTATGCAAGGCATGAGTCTACTTTTCATACTTCTACTCTATCTCCTTACTACTCACACTTATGCTGCCTCTCTCTCTCTCTCTCTTTCTTTACAGTCGGCAATTGTGGAAAATGAATGAAGAATTTTGTGTGCGAATTGCGAGAAGACACAATTTAAGGCATTAGACAGTCTTTTAATTAAAATTAATACATATACTAAATAGTATGCATATACTCACAGACAGACGCACACGCACACACACACACACACGCACATACACACAAACACTTTAACTTTGTTATGGCGTTTAGTGTTATATAATTAGATATTTAACAATTAGATATATATATAATATATAATAATAATAATATTTTTTTTTCGATAAAATAAACAAAGTAAGAAAAATCTAGTAAATTTTTTTTTTTGCAAGCATATTAAATATTCTTCATGTCTGAATACACTATGAAAAAAAAAAAGCATAAATGAAGCCTACAGTTAGCAAAAAAAAAAATTTGATGTGCATAGATATTCGAATAACTTCAAATTATAGTAATTCATTCTAAAATTAGTTTTAGACATTTGATAACTTCAATAACATAGTATAAACATAGTATAAGCATATATTAAATCTATAACTTGATTATTTTTGATTTTAGTTTAAGTTTCTAGTTCTAGTTGCGATGCCTAACAGACTCTGTGCTATGTTTACATTGATAGCATTATACATAATAGTTGCAGTTCCTTAAGCTAACTATACGTGTTTCTCTAGACACTTTTACACGTAGAAGAAAATAAAATTTATATATATAATTTAGCATTAGTATCTGAAGCATAGTATATATAATATATTGTAATGCATAACGTTCCATATTGCGCTGGTTTCAAATTAATTTGACATGTTGGTCAAAAAAAAAAAAAATAAATCAAGCGTAACGTTTCATCTAGGCTTCAGTTTTCAAATCGGTTTCGCTTTTTGCGGCTTCAGATATGTTTTTTTTTAGCTCCGTTTTCAATTTTGATTTCAACAAATCCAAAGTCAAAAAATTGATTTATTCAATTAAAATAAATTAAATAAAAAAACAAAAAAAAAATTTCGAATTAATAATTTCATTATAATTAAATGATTTTTAAATCTAATGGATAAAAAGATATAATTTATATAATATAATATATATCATGCGATTTATGTACATATTCAATTATTCATTTCATATAAGCTACTCAAAAACAAAAAAAAAAATAAATAAAAATATAAATAATACTACATTCCGAACCAACATACAACTAACTATCTATATATATAGTAATATAATATGAGATAAAATTCTATAGTATGCATGAAAAAAAAAAATAAAATAAAATAAATCCCAAAACAATAAATCAATGTCATCTACGGCAAAGTCGAAGATTTTATACGCTTGCAAGCTAAAGCGAAAAAGTTTTATTCTATAAAAATTAAATTATTGACAAATTGTTCCTATAGCGACTATATGATATACTACTTCATATTGTTGAAAAAACTTGTCAGCCTTTTTCACGATATTAAATCCGATAAATCCTGTTTAATTGGATGATAAATTGGTTTTCATGCAAATCCTATACATTCATATTAATGCTAGCTATGACAGCTATATGATATAGTAAACCCAACTGATCTTTCGATCAGTTTAAGTTGCAAAAAAAAGAAGCATAGGCATAACTAGAAGTCTGATAATAACTTTTGCTGTTAATGCTTATCAATAATATGCATATATATATATTTTATGGCATCTTCTACTCTATATTACAAACTTTTGAGCACAATGAATATACCATAAACTTGCAAGTGTATAAAAACGAGTATATTTAATTGAGAAATTAAGCAATTAGAGTCCTAAATGGAATTCACGTGTATAGCAAAAAACGCACAAAAAAAAAAAATAATGCGAGAGCTTACATGAAAACAGTACGTAAAAAAAAAAAACAAAACAAAAAGAACACAAAAAAAAATGCAAACTTAAAAGCGTAAAACGAAGTAAATGAAATTAATTGCATTAAATACAGTTGATTCGTTTCATTTATTGAATTACATGAAGAGACAAGAAAAAAATAAAAAGCAAAATGAAAATGAAAAGTTATAAATTGATTTAAATGAATTGCAGCAAGTGTTGCCTAAGGGCATTAAATATTAATTGAAATATTATTGAAATATTGTATTTAGCTTTGGATTAAGCGAACAATGTTAATTAATTAATTCCTGATTGTACTTAGACATAGTACTTCGAAATATACTACATATATATATATAAATAATATGTGTATGTATGTATGTATATATGTATGCCTCTGTGTGTGTGTGTAGTTAAAGTTTATAATGAACTATAATCGCATATTGCATATATTAAAAATACAAATACTACACTTAGTATAGTTAACTACCATAAGTAATAATGTAATGTGATTAAATGCAAATGACAGACAGACAGACAGAGAAAGAAAGAGAGAGAGAGAGAGAGAGAAAGAGAGAATGAAAATAATAAACAGCGAAATTGCATTGAAATTGAAATTGAGTTAGAGAGTGAGAATGAGATTTGGGGGCCAGTGAGTGAGCACATTGCGTTGCATATGCATATATATACATATATATATATATATATATATATGTATATATATATTATTACATACATACATGTATTCTATGACACATATTATATACTCACATTATGATTGCAACATGTTGCAAAAACAAAAACATTTACTATGCAATTATATAAAATAAAAAGAAATACAAATACAAATACAACAGAAAAAATATTAATTGTAATTGTAATTGTAATTGTAATTATACATAAATACATACTGACAGTTAAAAATAAAACAAACAAATGACAGTCGAGTATGCTCGACTATAAAATACTCGGTACCCAGCATAAAAATCTCATGTCTAATCGAGCACAAAATTTGAGGACTCTTTTCGGACTCTCATAGACATATACATGGAAAAGAACTTTGTAAATTTGAAAGTAAATTTATTGGCTTCAGCTTTACGAGCAATCGGTTCAGCTGTTGGATACTGAGCAAGAATATATATAATTTATGCATCTGTCTGGGTTACTGTGTATATATATTGTATTACTCCTGCTATAATGATCACTAAATATTTAAACACAATTTTTTTTTTTAGGCTAGACATTAGTTATAAAATGATACACGCCTCTCGACTTACATTTCCCCAAGTTGTAATTATCTAAACATAACAATTATCTAATCTATCTACAATTTTGAAGTATTAGGTCCATTTGATCAATTTCTTACAAAAGAATCTCAATTATTTCAACGCTCAATATTATGATTTTAGTTAATGGCTAACACATAAAACTCATGCAACTTTTAAACGTATCTATGCTATATAATCGAATTCTATAATATATAAAATGTATTTATATAAATTATATAAAATACAATTATACATACTATATATATAATATATACATATATATTTGGGGAACAAGTTTTTTTTTGTTTTTTTTTTTGATTTTGATTTTACAGGCAAGACAGTAAATTCCTAAATTAAATAAAAATAAAAATAAAACTATATGTATATATAAACACTTGGTAAATAATATTTATATATTTATTTACTATAAATTAATTTGAATAATTAATATATAAATTTGTTAGAAGATAAGAAGAAAAATATAAATAAATATATTATTAATTTATTTTAATTTTGTTTTTATAATTTATTATATTTTTTTTAAGCAAAGTAAAATATGGAACAAGTTCGCTAAGTTATCATGCAGTTCATGGCATAAACTTAAACATTAGAGCTAAAGTATTTAGTTTAATTAAAGCTAAGTCTGTGCAAAATATATAAATTATTATTATGTTATTAACATGAAATTACATAAGGAATTAAAACGGCGACCATTAAAACGTATTACAAATTATAAATCTTAAATTAATTTTTATTATTTATACAAGAATTTGAACAAAAATTTAAAATGAAAGAAGAAATCAAAGTTTTCTTTTCGGCGGGCCGAAGATATCATACCCTTGCAGTCTTGGAAGAATTCAATTTTCAACCAATTGTTGATGATATGATTATGATTTTGTCTAGTTCCGACTTACATATAGTAAGACTTAAATACTTTAGCTCTAATGTTTAAGTTTATGCCATGAACTGCATGATAACTTAGCGAACTTGTTCCATATTTTACTTTGCTTAAAAAAAATATAATAAATTATAAAAACAAAATTAAAATAAATTAATAATATATTTATTTATATTTTTCTTCTTATCTTCTAACAAATTTATATATTAATTATTCAAATTAATTTATAGTAAATAAATATATAAATATTATTTACCAAGTGTTTATATATACATATAGTTTTATTTTTATTTTTATTTAATTTAGGAATTTACTGTCTTGCCTGTAAAATCAAAATCAAAAAAAAAAACAAAAAAAAACTTGTTCCCCAAATATATATGTATATATTATATATATAGTATGTATAATTGTATTTTATATAATTTATATAAATACATTTTATATATTATAGAATTCGATTATATAGCATAGATACGTTTAAAAGTTGCATGAGTTTTATGTGTTAGCCATTAACTAAAATCATAATATTGAGCGTTGAAATAATTGAGATTCTTTTGTAAGAAATTGATCAAATGGACCTAATACTTCAAAATTGTAGATAGATTAGATAATTGTTATGTTTAGATAATTACAACTTGGGGAAATGTAAGTCGAGAGGCGTGTATCATTTTAT
>JBAMBR010004304.1:0-16777 GCA_037044475.1 Zaprionus obscuricornis | reverse complement strand
ACAGAGCAAAGAAATAGTTGAATATGCACAGAGAGTCTAGTTACTTACCCTTTTGATACTTGCAATTGTACATTCGCATCACACAGCTGCTGACAAAAGTTCGTAAACAACCGTTATGTAGAGCACAAACGACACGATAGACAATCGGGCAAACATCATGACATTTATTAGACGCTGTTAAAATGCACAAATATTTATTAAAATTGAAAAAAAAATTGCAATTTAAATAGTTGCAATAAAAAAATGCACCTTGCGTTGTAAATAATTGGCCATAAATAATATTAATTACAGATAGCAATAAAATGATAAGTTTATTGTCAAAAATTAATCCAGTATTCATATTAAATAATTTTTTGACTTGCTCGTTTCCAGTAATTTTTGAAATAAATGTTATACTGATCAAAAAATTCGAGGACGCTTTTGTTGAAAACATTTTTTTTTTTTTTGCCGAATATTTGTTTATAAAATTGTGTCAATATTATTTCAATAAATGATAAAAATAAACAAACAGTTGTTTTCCGAATATAATAATTGAACTTTGCTATGAACTTTATTTCCCCATTGTGAAGCTGAAATTACTTAAGCTCAGATATTCATGTTGTAAATTAGCAATAATTTGATTTATATTTTAAATTGTTTTATACAAATTTATTTGCATGTTTTCATAAAACATAATTTCTTAGTACTCCAAAATCAAGCTATAATAACTTTACATATAAATAAGTATGAACATGTGTACAAGTATATGTATGTATGACTGTATATATCTTCTTCAATTGAGTCTGGCGACTACCACAGGCCACTTGCTGATATTTGAAAGTTTTTTTCTTCGTTTTTTTTGTGAAGTTGGTCTTGTCATGAAAGTATTATTATTATTTTTGCCTTGTTTTCTTTACATTTGAAAGTACAACTTTTCTATTTATTTTTTTTTTCGTTTTTTGGTTACTTTATTTCATTGCCCTTGGGACTTTAATGTTAATAATCATTTGAAATTCTCAAGTGTTGCCGTAATAAATCTCATTTCTTGTCTATACAGCGCCATAATGATATTTTCTTTCGTTATACATTATTTACACCCACGTGCAAAATTTATTATTATTATTTTAATTTCAACCTGACATCAGCTGATCGACGCTAAGTACTCAAAATATTACACTATAAATTTCATATAATTTTTTTTTTTTTTTTTTTTTAGTAATTTTTTGTTTATTTAATCTCAGTACTGAGTATCTTAACGTTGAGTGCTTTTCGGCTATAATTTTTTCTCACTTTCATTTTTTTTTTTTTTTATTAATGTTAATTTTTATGTACGTTTTGCTAATGAAAATATGTTTGATTTTAAATATTATTTCACAGCAGTTTTTAAGTTAATTTCAGACTGCAAAATTACAATAATAAATTAATATTTTTTTTTTTGACGAATAGTATTCTTAGCTATTATAATACCCAGTCAACAATATTTCGAATATCGAATATCTATAATCTGCAGCAATAATCAAGGGGATTTTCGCTCGATGTAGAAATTAAACAAATTTATAAGCAATTATTATTGTAATTGAATTTAATTTTACAATTTAAGTAAGTGAAAACTTGTCTAATAATAAAATACTACAAATGCAACTGACTGTAGAATACCCTGTAAATTTAATTTAATTTACTTATAAAAACACTTGAACTTATTTTAATATATTTTAATATATATTAATGATGGAGCTGCACTTTAAAGTTAATTTCCATGCGCTCAGTTTATTGTTGAGTACTAGGCAAGATGTTACAAATATTGCTATTTTTACTCTACGAAATCCTTATTTTCTATTATACAACCGCTATAGATCATATGCTGCGAGTACAATTACAGGCAGACGAATCTATGCCAAGACATAGAACTCATATGTTTCTTACTTCGGAAACATTGCAACTTGTGCTTGAGAATCGCGATAATGTGGAATATTATGGTTACATTGGCATAGGAACACCACCACAATTTTTTCGTGTATTATTTGATACTGGGTCAGCTAACACTTGGTTGCCATCAAGCAATTGTCCGATTAGTAACATTGCATGTCAACGTCACAGTCGCTACAATTCACACAAGTCACAAAGTCATGTAAAAGTTGGTAAAAACTTTTCCTTATCGTATGGCAATGGTAAAGTTAGCGGTTATCTATCACAGGATACAGTCAATGTGGCTGGCATGAAATTGCCGGACTTTATTTTTGGCGAGACATTGACATATACACAACAAACTTTCTTAAGTACAACTTTTGATGGAATTGTTGGACTTAGTTTCAGTCAAATTGCTTGGAACAATTCTATTCCATTTCTTGAGCTTCTATGTAAACAAAATTATCTTAAACATTGTATGTTTTCTGTGTATCTACAATTGCAAGGTGGAGAAATTTTATTTGGTGGCATCGATAATTCTCTTTACGAAGGAGAATTACACTATGTACCAATTGTCAGCTCGGGCTACTGGGAATTCGAGTTATCCGGCATTTATGTGAATAAAAATAAAATCGAAAGTAAAGTCAATGCAATTGTTGACACTGGCACATCTCTAATTTTAACACCAAAACATATTTTTGATCAATTACAAGAGGAATTGGGTGCCACGGTCGAGGATGAGCATTATGTCTTAAGTTGCAACCTTAGCAATTTACCAGATATTCATTTTCATATTGGAGATGCTGTATTTTCACTCTCTCCAACGGATTATGTTGTACAACTACAAAGTTCAGATCACATAATATGTTTAAGTGCTTTTATTCCCATTTCATCGGAATTTTGGGTGCTTGGTGATATATTCCTAACGCGTTACTATAGTGTCTTCGATATGGATGCCCAGCGCATTGGCTTTGCTCAAGCGATCATAAATAAGACATGAAATTATTAATTGTATTTTAAGTTTTAAAATAAAAATAAAAATATTAAAAATTATTTCACAATTTTTTTTTGCATTTGTCACCGGGCTGAGCTGTAAATAAACTCAATCTGGTTTTAGAGATTATTGATTACTAAAACTATTAATTAATAAAAATTAAATTCATTTAAACATAGAAGCATCAATTAAAATGAAGTTTTTTTTTTTAATATTTAATAAGCTTTGCTCATGACGACAACAGCAGCAGTTGAAAAAATAGCAACATCATTCCGAGAACTATAAACAATTATTATTATTATTATTGTACAGCACGATAACTATTCAATCTATCTATCTATAATCTCAGACAAAATAATATATATATTTTCTAGGCAGTGGAACTATAAAATTGAGCTGGCATTACTTCAATTTTGTAGTCAGAAAATAACCAGCAATCGCGTAAAATGAAGAACTGCCAGTTAAATATTTTATTGTTAACATTTGCATTCACAATTCTGTTGCCAATGATTGAAAAATCGGAGGCTCGTCGTCATCATGCATTGCACGAATGCAACGTGCAATACAAGTGCTCCGATGAAAGGAACTATATCTGGGCAACCGATGGTGAACGTTGTCACGTATTTCATAATGAATGTCTGCTAAAAGTGGAACAATGTGCTCGTCGCAATGAGCAGAAATCGGAACTTGTTGAAATCGATAGAGAAACGTGCAAGAAAAACTGTCATAAGGACTGTGAGGATATATATGATCCACTATGTGCACAATTTTTCCAGGAAGAATATATAACATTCAGTAATGAATGTCAAATGCGTAACTACATGTGCACTGAGGAGAGAGGTATAAAATTTGTATAATAAAAATATTTATATTATTGTTAAAATAATTTGCATATTTTATTTACAGCTTACTCATTTTACGCGCTTGGAGAATGTGTTGAATATCCGCCCAAAAAGGAGAAGGAGGCAGAAGAGTTTGAGGCAAAGTGAAAAAGACACAACGAAAATGAAAATAATATGTAGAGGAAAATCGTAATGTCAATAAAATTGAAAAATCTCAGATATTTGATATTGATGGTTCGACAAAAAAAAAAACCTAAATTATTTATGCAGGGTTTTTATCAGAATAACTTTAAAACTGAGAAATATATTGAAGCATGAGAAGTGAATAAATTGTCAGCACATGTCGACACTACTTAACGAAAGAGTCTAGTCTTGGAGTCAATCACGCCCCTTTTTTTTTTGGAAACATTCGAAATGCATAGATGTAAAAAAAAAAATCACTATCCATTAAAATATTACTTGAATTTTTCAAATGACAATCTAAAATCTTAATACATATAATTACCGCATGAAGTAAAGTTCAAAAATCAATTTGTTGACCTCAAATATAAGATGTAAATATAATTAATTAATTTAGAATAAAGCTAATGCATAAGCCTGGTAAATATGTAATAATTTTTTGGAATTGTCCTATATAAGGCACAAGTTTTGTTCATAATAGCATCAGTTGTCTCCCATACAACAATTCAAACAAACAATTAAAAAATAATTTGTTCCATTTAAACAAATATCCCAAAAACATGTCTGCCACAATTGCTCTGCTGCTTAGCTGCCTTGTTGCCGTAATTGTTGCTGATCCCTCAGGATCCTATCAGCATACTGGCGGCGCCATTGGAGCCCAACCTGCATCTGCCGCTGTTGGTGCACCATCTGGTGGCTACTTGCCGCCACAACGTCGTGTTGGTGGTGGACGTCCTACATCATACGGTCATGGTCATGGTCATGGCGCTGGTGGTCACTCGGGACACATTGGTCACCGTCCCGCTACTGGTGGACACTCTGCTTACCGTCATGGTACTGCTGGAGGTGTTCACAGACCACAAACTCATTCAGCTGGAATTGGATCACGCCGCCCAGTCAATACCGGACGTCATCATGGCTATGGTCCACGCACTGTTGGCGCCCATGCTCCCTATTAAATATATTCTATGGCATTCAAGACGACAAATAACTGATGCAAACTGAACTGTAGGCTCCACCAGAATTTATATATATATATATAGAATTATAAAATTATGCACATTTGTATTATAATCAAGCATTATTGATTTTTAATGTATTAGATTCCCAAGAAACAATTAAATAAATAGTAATGGAAAATAATTTAAATATATTTTATTTAATTTTATTTTAAGCTAATATTAACTTGATTTTGTAGATCAAGTTTATTTCTTAGATTTTAGTTGCCAAGCTTTATTCTTTTTCTATAAATTGATACAAGCATTTTTATTTTCAACATTATGGGAATATTTTCCAAACTTAGTCTTAGGATTTATATATCTTATACTATTTGCTATTTATTCACATACCATAAAATTAAGCTACATATATTTTATAAGAATTAGATATAATATACAAAAAGTTCTTCCATAGGAATTTCAAGGATTCCGAAATTTGGATTTGAGTTTAGACATGCTCTGCTCTATGTTAGTTTATATTGATATGCATGACTTTTTATATGCTTCTTTTAATTGCTATGCATGAACCAAAATATATTGTTAAATATATCTGAATGGGATAAAGGTTGTCATATAGTCGACTATACTCCAAAATTTTACTAACATTTTTTACTATTTTTATTCTGCTTAAAGTCATTCATCCTGTGATATATGAAATAAACAAATTTATAGTTTCTTTGTGAGATAAACTACGAATTTAGACGTTAACGATCATAGAAAATTATATTTTGATATAATTAAAAAACTATAAAAATAATATATAGCATAATATAAAATGAAGAAATTAAAATTCTATAGTACCGAGTAAGAGATAATATAACTACATCATTGCATTCTAAGTAGACGTTATGAATGTTTATACGTATGCGTATGTGTGTGTGTTTGTGTGTTATATATAAAGAATTTCCAGGTCAAGCACTTCGGAAACTTTTATTGTTATTAAAATTGACTAATGTGAGCAATTAATTATAAGCGCGCGTGCTTGCAAAGCTTATGATAATTTGATGAAATTAATGATAAGATTAAATCTTAAAGACTTTATTATACATACATTATGAACTCAATTCATTAGAGTTTTACCTATAAAAATCCCGAGAATCTTCCTAAAAGGCATCAGTTGTCCATTCAAAGCAACACAGGAATCAATTAAACTCAAGAAAATGTCCTACACTGCCATCGTCCTTTTGAGTTGCCTTGTTTACGGTGCTTTGGCTAGTCAGCCAGCAACCTCATATTTGCCACCAGGTGGCACCGTAGGCGGTGCAGGAGGACGTCCTGTCGTACAAGGCACTGTTCCAGCTCAAACCTCACCAACCAGACCATCGGGATCATATTTGCCACCTTCAAGACCTGTTGGACCAGCACCAGTTGTGCAACGTCCAGTGGTAACTGGACCAGCACCAGTTGTACAACGTCCCGTTGTTACTGGACCAGCACCAGTTGTCCAACGTCCAGTGGTAACTGGACCAGCACCAGTTGTCCAACGTCCAGTTGGACCAGCACCCAGACCAATCTCACCACCAGTTCACCGCCCTTCAGGACATGCTGGACATGTTATTGTTCCCAGACCTGCCGTTCCCACAACTGGCTCAGTTCGCCCAGTAACTACTGGTTATCATCATGGTGGACATAGCCACGGTCATGGATCTGGTCATGGTCATGGATCTGGCCATGGTCATGGATCTGCTTACAGTTCTCGTACTGTTGGCTCTCAAGCTCCTTACTAAATGCAAACACTGAAAATTGGACCCAAAAAATCATACGAAAAAATCACGACTCCTTATACCTAAATAATTTGTTAGTCTTCCTTTCGCGATGAAGCGAAGATTATCATGTGAACTTTTAAATAAACTTTGAAATAATTTCATATAAAAGAATCGAAACTGTTAATTGCATTATTTTAAATTAACTGGAATACAAATATTTATTTCGATCTTATTAACACGAAAATTATTAAAAGATCAACCTTCATTTATCTAATTCGTAAATTGTTCAGGGTCGGCACCAATAATCGGGCCTCATATTGAACAATAACAAGTAAATTATGCTTACAAATGTTGCAAAGAAATTCGCATTGAAAGATTTTTTTTTTTTTTGTATCACGAAGTAAATTGTGTCAAGGTAATGTTAATATTATTCAGGAGTAAATCATGTAAGTCATAATGATAAACAATTTCCTTTAACCTTTCACTTTATCTATGGCTTTACGAGATTGAATCAAATGACAGAAGTGCTCTGTATACTTTATGCAGATATGACTCATATAAATTTTGATAACCAGCTGCGCATTTGTGTCAACAGGGTGCCAATAAGTATAGTTTATGCCAGATATACAGACATATAGACATACATAAATACTTACTTACACATGTAACTAGTCAGCTGCTAAATTGTTACAAACATATGAACAATTGCCCAATCGCATCGATCAACTTACAACGAACATTGTGCCGAAAATTGACATTTTGTATATGCTTACAAAAAAGTGAACGCAATATTATACATATATATACACACACACATACACACACACACACACACATACACACACATACATATACGCATTGCGTTTATAAAAATCTTGAACATGTTAAGAATGCTTGCAAGGTTGCCAGCAGTGACTGTGGTAACATTTTGAGCGCCTCTAACTTAATTAAATTGGCTCAACATTTTTTGTATTTTTTTTTTCTTTTGGCTCGTTGTCGTTAGCCGTACAGCCTAATCAAATGGCCACATTTTGTTCACTTTATGGCCAATTGATTTTTTTTTCTCCTTTATACAAGAAGTTTTTTTTTTTTCGTTCAATAACAACAGCTTCATTAGGTTGGGCTAACAAATAACAATTTGAAAATATAAATTTAAATCAAAGATAATCGACAGCTGTAAAATTAAAAATCAAAATTAAATAACAATTTTTGGAAATACTTGTTAAATAATATAGATAAATAAATGTATGTAACGTTAGTGAATAAACGGACAGTATATGGCAAGAAATAATTGTAATTTTTAATCAATTTTAATTATCTTTACTAAGTCTTATTAATGTATAATTTTAAAATTTTTAAAAAAATATTTTATATATATTTTTTGTTATATAATATATGAAAAAAATAATGGATTATTGTTTTTTTTAATTATTTTTAATAATATTTCTACTAACTTTTATTTACTATATTTTTTTATAATTTTTTAAAATATTTCAGCTGTATTTTTTAAGATTTTAAATAATATTTTATATATATATTTTTTAATTTTATTTACTATATTTTTATAATTTTTCAAAATATTTTAGCTATATTTTTTATAATTTTAAATAATATTTTATATACATTTTTTATAATTTTATTTACTATATTTTTATAATTTTTTTTAAATATTTCAGCTGTACTTTTTTAAGATTGTTAATAATATTTTATATAAATTTTTTTTATGATTTTATATACTATATTTTTATAATTTTTCAAAATATTTCAGATACATTTTTTAAGATTTTAAATAATATTTTATATACATTTTTTATAATTTTATTTACATTTTTATAATTTTTGAAAATATGTTAGCTATATTTTTTATAATTTTAAATAATATTTTATATATATTTTTTACAATTTTATTTACTATATTTTTTTTATAATTTTTCAAAATATTTCAGATATATATTTAAAGATTTTAAATAATATTTTATATACATTTTTTTATAATTTTATTTACAACATTTTTATAATTTTTTAAAATATTTTAGCTATATTTTTTATAATAAAAAATAATATTTTATATACATTTTTTTTTTTAATTTTATTTACTATATTTTTATAATTTTTCCAAATATTTCAGTTATATTTTTTAAGATTTTAAATAATATTTTATATACATTTTTTATAATTTCATAAAATATTTAAAACATATTTTTATGAATTGAAAATTATATTTACTTTGAGTAAGTTTTGCTTTATCATTTAATTTTATAACACTTTTAAAATAACACTTTGAGCGACACTTAAACTTAATTCTCTGCAGCGATAATGCAAGTTATACGCATACTTCAAAATACACCACGAAGAAATTCACCACAGTAAATTCCAACACACACTGATAATGGCTAGAAACTCGATTTCGTGCGCTCGTGTATAGTCAAAGACATTGTGTCGCGTCGTCACGTTTAAAGCCGAACTTAAAGTTGAGTTTAACGCTGCTTGGTGAAGTTCGCTGCTGTCGCTATAACTGATGCCGATGCCGTCGTCGTCGCCGTCACCGTCGTCATCATCATCGCAGTAGCCGTTACCTTTGCGTCGTCTTTTGGGCGTTTGTTTTGCCGGTGTCTTTGGCAGTTGTTGTGCGCTTGATAGCTGAAGCACTCAGCAAACATTCAGAGCGTTTGTATTGTAAACTGGCATCACAGGCGCTGCGGCTGACGTTGACGCTGCTGCTGCTGCTGCCGTTGTCGCTGCTGTATTCAAGTCGGTAAGTTATTTGGTTTTGTGTGGCAGCATTTGGTCGCTGAGTTCAGTTATTTGTTGGACATACACAAACGTTGTTGGCTCTGCAAACGGTTAACGGTAAAAAGTGCTACTTAAAAAAATGTTCAACAGGAAAAATCAAATGCAAAGTGAATAAAAAAAAAAAAACAAAAAACGAGAAATACAATTTATTAAATAAAGAGAAAAAAAATAGTTGAACTTATTCTGACAACAATAAAAACAAAAAAGAAAATATATATAATAATAATAAAAATAAATAAAAGACTTGAACAACAAACTTGACACAAAATTATAGTGATATTTCTTGAAGTGTGAACTCTGCCACTGACTAAGTGAAGTGTGCTGCAACAACAGTCGCTTCATCAAATTGAGGCCAGGTCCAAAATAAAAAAGAAAAAAACGATTATTATATATTGCGTGGGCTGTTGCAACGTGCTACTTTACAGTTTAAGCCATCATAAGCCATAATTGGATTATTTCGCACCTGTTAACGTTTTTCGTGTGAAAATAATCACCAACAAAAAAATAAAAAATTAAAAATAACAAAATACATTTAAAGAAGTCATTAGCAGCAGTAACGATCAACGGCCAAGTGGCAACGTGCAACGTCAACAAAATGATTTTAAGGTATTGTACGAACACAATTATCTATGTTATTCATTTTGCTTAATTTTTTTGCACATTTTTTTTGCTGTTGTTTTTTTTTGGGGACATACTAATGAGTTTCAGTTTGTTTTTTTTTTTATGGTATGCAAGCCTTATTTACAAATTTTTTAGGTTCATTTTCAACTCAACTGTGCAACTGTGCACAAAATACAAATTGTGAAAAAAAAAAAATTCTTAAAAAAAATTCTAAAGCTAGTTACAGTTGCTTACAACAAGTACTGGTTCCACCTTATTCATATATACAATTTGTCTATGCGCTGCCGCGTCATGGCAACATTTTTTTTTTTTTTTTTGTTGACACTAACATTTTAACGTTTCTCGCATGTGCCACTTGACTGGCAAAGTTTTGCGCCAATGACCAGAAAATTTTTGTTGTTTTTTTTTTTTTTTTTTTTTGTTTGCTTTCTTGTCGAACGGACGTCGATGTTTAATAAACAAGCATGTGCCATATATAACTTTTGATTAGTACATTTATATTCAGGTTGTATACCGTTATTCGTTCCCTACTACTACTACTACTACTACTACGACTACTACTCGTTGAATGTGTAATTCATAAATACTATGTATGAAACTTTAGCCCAAAAATTTAAGCAGAGACACAACCTAAAATTGAAATACAAAGTTTATTGACTTCATTTTTGATTTAAGCTTAAATTAATAACAGATATTAAATTGATAACACTTAGCAATCAAATATTTCAATGCCTTGACTTTAACATAATTAATTGAGTAATAATATGTCTGGTAAATTGCCTAAAGATAGAGCTACCTTAATGTTATAGTTTACACTTAACACTTGGCCAAACTGATATTTTTGAGAGCATACTAATGTCTGTATATACATACATATATATATATATTTTTTATAGTTCTACGAATAACGGTATTACATTTTTTACACCTCTGCTAAATGAAATAGTTGACAGACAAGCATAAGAAAAAGTAAGCTTTGGCAAGTCGAAAACTTTATACTCTATGCAAGTATACAATTTTCTACTGATTGGTAGTCCGAAGTGTAGTGTATTGGACTTTCTGAAGTCCTGCGAGTCTCATAATACTCTTGTATGTATACAATTTTCTACGGATTGGTAGTCCGAAGTGTAGTGTATAGGACTTTCTGAAGTCCTGCGAGTCTCATAATACTCTTGTATGTATACAATTTTCTACCGATTGGTAGTCCGATTTCCAGTCCAAAATTGACGGAAGTTTATAGGACTCTCTGAAGTCCTGCGAGTCTCCAGAGTTCAGTAATACAGTTTTTCATAAAGGGATTCCATTTTTGCTTTATACTCTTTGCAAGTATACAATTTTCTACTAATTGGTAGTCCGAAGTGTATAGGGCTCTCTGAAGTGCTGTGAGTCTCTAGAGTTCAGTAATACAGTTTTGCATAAAGGGATTTAATTTTTGCTTTATATTCTTGCAAGTATACAATTTTCTACCGATTGGTAGTCCGATTTCCAGTCCAAAATTGATGGAAGTTTATAGGACTCTCTGAAGTCCTGTGAGTCTCAAGCGTTCAGGAATACAGTTTTTCATAAAGGGATTCAATTTTTACTCTATTTTACTTGTAAGTATACAATTTTCTATAAATTGGTAGTCCGAAGTGTAGTGTATAGGACTCTCCCTGTGAGTCTCAAGCGTTCAGCAATACATTTTTGCATAAAGGGATTTAATATTTGCCCTATATTTGACTATATTTACTAATGCTTCAATTTGTATAAAACTTGACTGAAATATGCAAGTCATTGTTGAACATAAATCCTTTTGACTTTCAACTTCATAGCTAAAGAAATAAAAATACTTTTCACTAAAGTTGTCTTATCCGATATGCTCCAATTTTTATTTTTTCTTTCGAGATCATTAACTGTTCAAATAAACTTGGCATTAATGATGAATTAATGAAATTGTATAATTTAATTAATTTCAGAATAATTCATGATCATATGACTTTGTTTTTTATTAGTTTTGGAGAAGTTCAACCCTTAGTTATACAATTCATCAAAATATGCAGCACTTGTTAAATTTTTGGAATGCATTGCGAACCAGTTGCTTACAATTACAGATAAATAAATATATATATATATATGTATCACTGTCTACGACTACTGTCTGCGATTGTCCACTTTACTTTCTCCTTAAATGTAGAAGACAAGCTTTAACCGTCAAAAGTGTAATGTAGAGTTCATTTCCTGCTGCGATTGCTACATTTTGCGTCATCTGGCTGGACTTCACTTTAACTGGGGCTGCATCTGCCGCGTGACTCGTTAGAAATCCGGTTTAAATGAAAATTATAAAACAAGTAGTAAGGAATACTATACTATAATATAATTGACTCAATGATACCCTGCAATTTACAGAGATATTCCCTCCTAGCGTTAAAGATTTATTGAAACTGCAAATAAAAAAAAATTAAGATTAACAAACTTTTTGTCACTTCAAGTTACAATTACATAAAGCTAATGTAACCATGTTTAATGTATGCAGGGTATATATTGTAATGATAGTAAATGACAGAGAGAGAGAGAGAAGGAGAAAGAGTATAAGGTCAAAAGCATAACAAAAGCAATGGTCACTGGAAGTTGTTCCCGCTCTTGCTGCTTGAAGTCGAATTAATGTCAAGGCTGTGCCAGTATATCATGTAGTTGGATTAGGTGCGGATATTAAATAAAACAGATAATAATTGGGATATACATGGCAGACAATAAAAAAAAAGATCAGCTTAAAATTCAGTCTTTTGTATGCAAACGTTTTTTTATGTGTTAAGCTTTCACCAAAGTTTCAGGTTAATAATTATTACCATAGCATATGCTATAAAAAAAAAACATAGGAACAATTGATAGGAAAACTTTGTAATAATCTAATTGTAATTGGTATCCGAAGGTTAAATTTGAATAATAATAAAACTTGAGAGCTATTATAACACTAGGATTTCTCTACGCGAAACGCTGTTAAAAATTTATGTAAGCAGAGGCGAATGTAGGCGTGGGATAAACATTTTCCTTACATCAAATTGTATAATTGGATAATTTTAGCACAGACATTTACAGGGTATAAATAACTATCAATTGCGCTTGTTTATATTCATCCTCCTTACTTGGTTGGTTTTCATCTGTATTCAGTGATCATTGATGGCCATAACTTTGGCTACATTTACTCACTTATCCATAGCAGTTGCTTAGCTTTGATTTCGATCAGCTCTACGTTTCATCATGTACGAGTATGTATGTATGTATGTATGTAAGTAAATGTAAGCTTTGGCAGCATGTGACTTTAAAAAAAAAAAATACTATTAAACTGAATTATTTGTATATCTCGACATTGATGGCTATTTGGGTACTTGACTGCTCGATTTTTTTTCAAAGTGAATGTTAGTTACATTTACTTTTGATTTTTTTAGATTGTTTTCGGTATTTTCGGTTTTTATTTTTTTTTTTGCTCTTACTTGATGATGCGCTACAGGCGCACGATATTATGTTTGATGATTACCTGTAATCATTCCGCTTTCAAAAAAAGTAACTTAAAGTGGATGCTGCCCACAACTTGATTTCTTTTTGGAGCGTCTTTCTATATGTTTTTTTTTTTTCTTTGGACATTAATGAACTTTTTGCAGTCACCTTTTATATTTTGGCGGATTACATTAAAAAAAAAATGAAAGTTTAGAGTGTCTGAGCAATGAAATTAATTTGTATAACTGTAATTAACTATAAATTTAGTATTATGTAGTTCTTGCTACTAAAAATGCTTTATGTATTATCTTGGATGTTGTACAGGAAAAGTATAATTAGAGCATCCTGAAAATATAAATAGAAATAAATTACGTGTTGCCTGTGCAGAGAATTAACTTTATTTATGACTTGCTTTTTTTTCAAATAAATCTTAATCTTTGTTAGGCTTTTGCTTGAATTTTTTATTTACAATTGCCAACTAGTGATTTTTTTTTCTCGTATCTCTTTGAAAATTTCATGAAATTCGAGCATGTGCAATAAATCTGTTTTACGCATAGCTCTGCGCTTGTACAAGCTGATATATAAACCGTGAGAATTTGAAAATTTCACGTATTTTTTTTTTTTTTTTTTGTAGGATGCCTGCTCTACATTTATACATCTTTCAGAGACGAGTACAAAGTATAAGTAGGTAGAAAAAAAAAGTATTAATTATTATGCAAAAGTTGTCGAGAACTGAGCATTAAAACTAAGCTCAACGTATAAACAATAAAAATAAGCAGGTAAAATCTTTTACTTATTCAATTTTTGTTTTCTGTTGACTTGTCAAAATGATGTGGAAATTGAAAGCAAAGTACGTCACCCCAAAAAAAATAAAAGACAATCGAGGCACAACAATTGCAACGCTACTTCATATAATGAAAAAAATAAAAAAAATTTGTATTATTAAGCAAAAGCAAAGCTGAACAGCAGACTCCATGTCATGGCATGATGGGTAATACCTACAATCGAATAACTTGAATCTGAAAACATTGTTACATTATGTAGCATGTGTAGCCCCAGAAACACCTAACCTTACCTTACCTTAGCTCTAATAAACATCTCATTGGTAGGCAAGAAATGTAGAGTAAAGTAGCGTTGAGAGTGGCGCTTGCAACATTTGTTCATTCAAATTGATGATGATGATGAGCATGATATTGGCAATTGTTAAACATTTCAAATTCAACAAATTCGTTTTGTTCATTTGTATTTTTTTTTTTATTACATTAGTCAAAAGATGCATGTTAACTATTTATAACATTTAATAATTGTATTTGCGAAATACAGACTTGAGTCTACAATTTATTGTAGATTTTTCTTACACTTCAAGTTGCAGCTCTGCTTAAGAAAGTCAAGGCAATTCACTTGTAAAGAACAACTTGATATTTATGTTAAAAAAAAAAAATAAATAGAAAAAAAAATATATTTTATTTGATTTATATGCACACAATCGATTGCAGATCTGCAGCACAGAGTAACAAGTTTTATTTTTATTTTTTTTTAATATTTATTCTGTATTCAGAAAAATAAAAACATTTTTGGCTTATAATTTGGCATTGAAATTAATGCAATGCATTTGATTGACCGGCCAACCCCCAAAAGACTGCGACTAAATTTAATTCTAATTTTGAGTCTAAAATTGAGTTGAAGTTTGACTATGAGTTGAAGTCTAACTGTGAGTCTACGTCTGAGTCTAAGACCAATTATTAGGTCTGAGTCTGACTAGTCTGTGAGTCTATGTTTGAGACCAAATCTGGGTCTAAGTCTGAGTCTATGTCTGAGTCTAAGTCTGAGTCTAAGTCTGAGTCAGAGTCTGAGTCTGAGTCTGAGTCAGAGTCTGAGTCTGAGTCTGAGACCAATTCTCAGTCTAAATGTGAGTCTAAGTCTTAGTCTAAATCTGAGTCTATGTGTAAGTCTGAGTCTGAGTCTTAATCTGAGACTAAGTCTCACTCTGAATGAACAAATGTTGCAAGCGCCACTCTCAACGCTATTTTACTCTACATTTCTTGCCTACCAATGATATGTTTATTAGAGGTAAGGTAAAATAATTAATACTTTTTTTACCTACTTATACTTTGTACTCGTATCTGAAAGATTTATAAATGAAGAGCAGGCATCCTACAAAAAAAAAAAAAAAAAATACGTGAAATTTTCAAATTCCCACGGTTTATATATCAGCTTGTACAAGCGCAGAGCTATGCGTAAAACAGATTTATTGCACATGCTCGAATTTCATGAAATTTTCAAAGAGATACGAGAAAAAAAAATCACTAGTTGGCAATTGTAAATAAAAAATTCAAGCAAAAGCCTAACAAAGATTAAGATTTATTTGAAAAAAAAGCGAAAAACACGTCATAAATAAAGTTAATTCTCTGCACAGGCAACACGTAATTTATTTCTATTTATATTTTCAGGATGCTCTAATTATACTTTTCCTGTACAACATCCAAGATAATACATAAAGCATTTTTAGTAGCAAGAACTACATAATACTAAATTTATAGTTAATTACAGTTATACAAATTAATTTCATTGCTCAGACACTCTAAACTTTCATTTTTTTTTTAATGTAATCCGCCAAAATATAAAAGGTGACTGCAAAAAGTTCATTAATGTCCAAAGAAAAAAAAAAAACATATAGAAAGACGCTCCAAAAAGAAATCAAGTTGTGGGCAGCATCCACTTTAAGTTACTTTTTTTGAAAGCGGAATGATTACAGGTAATCATCAAACATAATATCGTGCGCCTGTAGCGCATCATCAAGTAAGAGCAAAAAAAAAAATAAAAACCGAAAATACCGAAAACAATCTAAAAAAATCAAAAGTAAATGTAACTAACATTCACTT
This sequence comes from Zaprionus obscuricornis, assembly GCA_037044475.1. NCBI lineage: Eukaryota > Metazoa > Arthropoda > Insecta > Diptera > Drosophilidae > Zaprionus > Zaprionus obscuricornis. The sequence goes on along the minus strand of JBAMBR010004304.1, from coordinate 403 downwards.
TGAAAAAAAATCGAGCAGTCAAGTACCCAAATAGCCATCAATGTCGAGATATACAAATAATTCAGTTTAATAGTATTTTTTTTTTTTTAAAGTCACATGCTGCCAAAGCTTACATTTACTTACATACATACATACATACATACTCGTACATGATGAAACGTAGAGCTGATCGAAATCAAAGCTAAGCAACTGCTATGGATAAGTGAGTAAATGTAGCCAAAGTTATGGCCATCAATGATCACTGAATACAGATGAAAACCAACCAAGTAAGGAGGATGAATATAAACAAGCGCAATTGATAGTTATTTATACCCTGTAAATGTCTGTGCTAAAATTATCCAATTATACAATTTGATGTAAGGAAAATGTTTATCCCACGCCTACATTCGCCTCTGCTTACATA
>JBAMBR010004303.1:0-84459 GCA_037044475.1 Zaprionus obscuricornis | reverse complement strand
ATTCAATATTGTTTGCTCGGGGCAGCCGCTGCAAGTCTATAAAATCTGTGATGGTCCAATGAGAGCATCTAATAGTCGTGTCTTTTCTTCATTCCAGTCGCATACCAAATTATTCCATTCAAACTCGCTAACCCAATCGCTCATGAAGGCTTAACTCAGTTTTGTAAACACACACACAGTTCAGGACTTGGCTAAGGTCGGCAAAATAAGTATTGTTCCATAAATATATTTAAAAAAAATAAACAGTTACATTTGATTTTTTTCTTTTTTTTATGAGTTTAATTACAGCTACTAATAATTATGCATTTTTCCAAGGATTTTCCTATTTGTTTTTTTTTTTTGTTACAATTGATTGTTGCCTTTTTTGGGCATAACTTAAAAAAAGAATTGCCCAAAAATATAATAATAATAAAATAGAAAAATAAATATACAAAATATTATTATTTGAAATTATCATACAAATTATATTTAAATTGAAACTAAAGATATTATAAAATTGCATATTTATGCTTGCATATTTTTTTTTTTTTTTTTTTTGAAACTGAATCCTTGTTGATATTGTTACTGTGAAAATGTTGACTAACTTAAACCTGCATTGTTTGCTAAAGTGTTGCTTCGAACGACGCTGCTAAGCAACATTTTCGATAATTCCTACAGATCTATATGTATGCATATATATATATATATATTGACATATATATGTATATTTAGTATTATTGTTGTTGTGTGAGTGTGAGTTTGTGTGTATGTGTTCGTATTTGTGTTGTTTCTATTGTTGTTTTTCTTTTGCAGTTTTCAACTTAGAACTATTAGTTTGTAGATTTTGTTTGTTTTTTTTTCATGTTCAGACCCAAACTGTTTTTTTTTTGTTTTTTACATAAGAATAGATAATGAACTGTATTCATATTGCCATTGCCAATGCAGCCAGAATTTGACTTATGATACAAGACAGTTAGATTTTTCGGGCGGATTCCCATTTTCGTTTTCAATCAGCATTAGTAATTGATGAAATATATCACCCACAGACTGAAACAAAAATGGAATTGAGTGACGACTATCAATAAACGATGAACAAATTAATTATTAAATTAAATTAAAAACTTACCTCATTTTGTTTAGCTGATGTTTCGAGAAATGCTGCTCGCCAAGATTCCGCCAATTTTTTGCCTTCCTCTGTGGAAACTGTACGCTCTTGATGCAAATCAGTTTTGTTTCCTACTAAGACAACAGGTACACTATAATTTTCATAATAAAAAATTAAATTATTAATTCGAGTTATTTTCTGATTATTTTTATAGAAATTTGATTCTTACTATTTCTTGCCCATCACATCCAATAATTTTTCATAGATAATTTTAATAACTTCAAATGATTTTTGACTTGTTATCGAATATACCAAAACATATCCATGAAAATCCATGCTATATTGTACCGGAAATATGCTATATTCATCCTGTCCAGCTGTATCCACAAGTTTAACCCCATAGTCCTGTGAGTTAACACGTGTAACCTTGGTAAATGCTGTAATTATGTAAAACAAACATTTTTCATTACTTTGTTATTAATCACATTTTTTATTAAATTTCTGTCTTTGTCCATTGAACTTTCTGTGACTAATTCAAAGAGAATATATACATATACCAATGTATGCGCGTGTATGTAGAATTACATTCATGTATGTATGTACATCAGTGTCGCCATGTTAACATATTTAAAGCTATATCTAGCTTATTTTAAAACAGAAGAGTTTGAAAACGTACATATTTTTTTTTAAACCTTTTACATTCACCAATTTTTTGAGAGATTTTATACTATTTCTTGAGCGTTTTTTTTTTTTAATAAAAACTAAAAAATTTGTTTGTTTGGCTTGTGTATTTTGGTATATCATGTTATTTTGTATATGTTTGTAGTATATTTTCTTTAAAAAGTTTTGGAAGCACTGCAAACACTATAAGATACTTTACGAAAAATATTTAGATTTAAATAACGAAATAAATGACTTTTTCTTCTTATTTGAATATAACGTTATTTTAGTAATCAAAAAGGAGAAGTTTACAAGTTATTATATGCATTTTGATTTAGCTTACTTTTTTTTAAAAATCTAGCTATTCTTCAAGAATAAAAATTTAGCTGATTTTAAACATCAACACTTGACAGCACTGATGAACATATGTATGTAAGTAAGCAATGTTTACGTTTCTGCCTTAAACAGCTGCTGATTGTTTGAAACACGACATACATACATACACATACGTACATGTATACATATTTATGAATATGTACATACAAAATATAATAAAAAACTTACTATTTTCAATTGTTGGATCATATGAATCGACAAATTGGCCTTCAACAAACTGTATACTGAGCGAAGATTTACCTATTTGATGTGGAGGAGGGTGAAACGTAATTATTATTGATGTATTTATATATATATATGTACATGCATACATATGTACATATGTTCGAAACAATTGTTTGGAATGTTGTTGTTGTTGTCTCTGTTGTCAAAATACTACGCAATTAGCACTACAGCAGCAGCAACAAAAACAACAACAACAACAAATGGAGCATTAGTCAGACTGCACATAGTTTGGCTGTACTATAATAGACTTACCCACTGAACGGTAACCCATCATCGCAATATTACGTTCTTTCGGTGGCATTTTTGTTTAAATCAATTCAATAATTTTCGAACTTTTTTTTTGTATGTTAAATTGTCTTGGCCCTTCGGTGAATGTGCGTTGTAAGTCTGTGTGTGTGTGTGTTGTGCCTTTAATTTCAATGTTTTGCTGTGTTATACGATTTGCTTTAGATACTTGTTGCTATCACAGACATAAACGTTGTTTGCAATTACTTTTCAGTTGCTTTTTTAAATTATTCTTTTTAATTTAATAATTTATATATATAAATTTATTTTCTTGCATTCGGTTGTGACAACTAGAACTATCGATAGTTACACTCCAATAACATCGATTGTTGACACATTTGTAATACGATGAAATGTTGATATATGCAAATGCCAATATTGACCTGCTAATTAATTAATTACAATTTGTTAAAATATAGCATTAGAATAATTGCTGCAACAAATGAATATTTTGGTTTTTGTTTTCTATTTGCATGAATCGATTACTGCTATTATAGGATATTTGGATAACAGCTGAACAATAATCTGTGATGTAGTTCGTTCGCGCACTCATAAGAGTAGTTCAATTGAACTTTTTCTGATCAATTCAATACAACTGTACATGATACGTTGCCACCTTTCATCATCAGAACGCTATTTTAAACACAACGAAGACAAATTCGACGCCCGCGTTCTTTGCTTGAAAATTACAAAAGAAATTTGTGAAATATGGATGAAAATAAAGGTAATTAAATTAAATATTAAATACAAATTCAATTCTAGATAAATTAAGTATATTTCTTATATTCAAATTATTAGCAACACAAAGTAAAGCCCAAATCGACGTTTCCCCGCAGCAGGCGACACAGTTGTCCTGCGTGACACCGCGACGCAGCACCCGAAAAAGTGTTCGACCACCGTTGGACTATGATGAGATAATTGCGCGTTCGGCTCACAAGATTAAAGAAATTTTACACGTCGATTCTCTGGATATGGTGGCTGAAGAAAGCGTAACCGAAGCACAGTCGGTGAAGAGTTCTAAAACCAAGAAGAACAAAAAAACTCATTTACAAAGCGAAGAGATGGTGGAGGGGGAACTGGAACCGACAGATGATAAAGCTGAGGAAACAATTGATTCTTTACCAAATCTGGAATTGAGCTTAGTGCCATCAACTCATGAACTAGATCCGTCTCCTTTAGAGACAAACAAGTGCGTATCATCAGGCCTTATAGCTGAAAATATTGATGATCTTGGATTGCGTCCAGTAGCAAATGATGAGGATGACGAAGTAATGCCATCACTTCTTATGGTGGAAGATGAAACAGAAGTATTAAATACAACATATACTGCTGATGATGATGCAAATGAAAATAATCCAACAGTCAACGACAACGAAGATATGGAAATCAATGATCTTAAAATGAAAACAAACAATAAAATACCAATGGATAAACCTAAAACTTTCCACTTTCCAACGCCACATAAACCGAATATTCAATTTTCACAGTGGAACGATGGTGCCAGAAAATCAAAATTGGAAATTTACAATGAGGAACAACATTCATCTAATACCGATAACAACATGCGTAGACGTTCAAAATCATGTTCAGAGATTAATGAAGTGAAGAAGACAGTTACATTCGCTAGTCCGATAAAGTCAGCGGATGATACTATCTTAAATAAACTCGGCGCTAGTTTAATTGATGATAGCTGTAAGGAATTGAATACATAGAATTATAATTTCTTCAATTATTTTTTATCCCTTTTTTAGTTGTGACTTGTCGTCGCCGACGTTCAAACTCTTTGCAGAGTCTACCGAAAAATAGTAAAATTCCGAAGCCCAGTAAGTAGAAAATTAATTTTCATTTATTTTATATAACTGTTTATCTAACCCAAATCTATTTCCATATAGAAGTGATTCCCTTCAGCTTCACACCTAACAAAGCAAAGACACGCTCTAAGCTACCAAATTTTGCTGCTATTCATCAGAAGAGTTTTGATAAAATGGAAAATTTGGTAGAGCACACTGAGCGGAAAGCTGAACGTGCCAAGTTCTTAACCAGCGGATCGGCAACTAAACTGCCGCCTTCAAATCGTCGTGATGTACCGGGATCTGCTAGAAAGTTACCCACTGCTTTGGTAGCACCGATAGCTGTCAAGAAATTAGAAATACAACAAGATAAAAGCAAATTGCAAAGGGAAGTGAAGAAAACACAGTTGCCATCGCGATTACCCCTAAAGTCAACTACTGTGCCAAATGTCTTCACATTCAGCACTAACACTGCATCTCAGAGTCAGTCAGCATCTAAACCCGTTCGAAATAAAATGGAAGAACGTCGTCAACAGCATATGGAAATGTTCAAGGGTCGACCTCAAAAAAGTAAAGCCGAAATTGTACGTGGAGTGCGATCAAATCGTCGATTTGAGCTGCAAATGAAATATCGAATGCAGACAAATAATCTAAACAAAATGTAATGTTTTTTGCATTATATCTTTTTAAGCATCTTAAATCTTAAAATTATTGTATTGTATTATTCGAATTAAGTTAAAATTTAACGTTTTTATATTTTTCATATGGCTCAAAAGTCATACATGTATATTCGATTTTATATTTTTAAATATATTTTGTCTTACTAATTAATTTGTTTAACAATTTGTTGAAATAAAGCATTAGGAGAATTGCTGCAACATACGACAATCAGGGATGTAGTTCATTCGTTTACTTTTAGGAATAGTTCAATCGAACTTATTCTGATCAATTCGATAGAACTGTAAAATGTTACATTGCCACCTTTCACCATCAGAACGCCATTTTAAACTTAATCAAGACAAATTCGACGCCCGCATTCTTCGCTTGAAAACTACAAAAGAAATTTGTGAAATATGAATGAAAATAAAGGTAATTAAATTTAATATTAAATAAAAATTCAAATATATATAAATTAAGTATAATTGTTACATTTCAATTATCAGCAGCACAAACTGAAGTCCACATCGATGCTACCTCGCAGCAGGCGACACAGTTGTCCTGTGCGACACCGCGACGCAGCACCCGAAAAATTGTTCGTCCACCGTTGGACTTTGATGAGATAATTGCGCGTTCGATTCACAAGATTAAAGAAATTCTTCACGTCGATTCTCTGGATATTATGGCTGAACAAAGCGTAACCGAAGCACAGTCGGTAAAGAGTTCTAAAGCCAAGAAAAAAAGGAAAACTCATTCATAAAGAGAAGAGATGGTGAAGGGGAAACTAGAAACGACAGATGATAAAGCTGAAGAAATAATTTCTTCCTAATTTCAAGGGTCGACCTCAAAAAAGTAAAGCCGAAATTGTACGTGGAGTGCGATCAAATCGTCGATTTGAGCTGCAAATGAAATATTGAATGCAGACAAAGAATCTAAACAAAATGTAATGTTTTTTGCATTATATCTTTTTAAGCATCTTAAATCTTAAAATTATTGTATTGTATTATTCGAATTAAGTTAAAATTTAACGTTTTTATATTTTTCATATGGCTCAAAAGTCATACATGTATATTCGATTTTATATTTTTAAATATATTTTGTCTTACTAATTAATTTGTTTAACAATTTGTTGAAATAAAGCATTAGAAGAATTGCTGCAACATACGACAATTCCAGCAATCATTTTCTTCATGTATCGATTACTGCTATTATGCGATATTTTGATAGCTGATTACTAAACAATAATCAGGGATGTAGTTCATTCGTTTACTTTTAGGAATAGTTCAATCGAACTTATTCTGATCAATTGGATAGAACTGTAAAATGTTACGTTGCCACCTTTCACCATCAGAACGCCATTTTAAACTTAATCAAGACAAATTCGACGCCCGCGTTCTTCGCTTGAAAACTACAAAAGAAATTTGTGAAATATGAATGAAAATAAAGGTAATTAAATTTAATATTAAATAAAAATTCAAATATATATAAATTAAGTATAATTGTTACATTTCAATTATCAGCAGCACAAACTGAAGTCCACATTGATGCTTCCTCGCAGCAGGCGACACAGTTGTCCTGTGCGACACCGCGACGCAGCACCCGAAAAAGTGTTCGACCACCGTTGGACTATGATGAGATAATTGCGCGTTCGGCTCACAAGATTAAAGAAATTCTTCACGTCGATTCTCTGGATATTGTGGCTGAACAAAGCGTAACCGAAGCACAGTCGGTAAAGAGTTCTAAAGCCATGAAAAACAAGAAAACTCATTCACAAAGCGAAGAGATGGTGGAGGGGAAACTAGAAACGACAGATGATAAAGCTGAAGAAATAATTTCTTCCTTACCTAAACCGAAATTGAGCTTAGTGCAATCAACTCAAGAAATAAATTTGTCTCCTTTGGAAACAAACAAGTGTGTATCATCAGTCTTCCAAGCTGAAAATATTGATGATCTTGGATTGAGTCCACTTTCAAATGATGAGGACGACAATCTAACGCCGTCACTTCTTACGGACGAAAATAATACAGAAGTGTTAAATACAATATATATTTCTGACGAAGATGCAAGTGAGAATAATCTCATAGTCAATGCTGTTGAACAGCCCAATGATCACAACGATATGGAAATATATGATCTTAAAATGCCAGAAACAAATGGGAGCATAAAGATCACTTTAACAGATGAACAGGATAGAACCCAAAAACTTTTGGATACAAACGATAATAGTTCGGGTCACAAGAGTAAAGATATTTCTCACGTGGATTCTCTCGATATGTTAGCTAAAGAATACGTAACAGAAGCACAGCCGCTGAAGCGTTCTAAAGCCAAGAAGAACAAAAAAATTAAAGCTCAAAATATTGATGATCTTGGCTTGAGTCAACTAGCACATCATGAGGACGACGAAGTAAAGCCGTCATCTCTTACGGACGTAGATAAAACAATAGTATTAAATACAATATATATTTCTGACGATGATGCAAGTGAGAATAATCTTATAGTCAATGCTGTTGAACAGCCCAATGATCACAACGATATGGAAATAGATGATCTTAAAATGCCAGAAACAAATAGGAGCATAAAGATCACTCTAACAGATGAACAGGATAGAACCACTACACTTTTGGATAAAAACGATTTAAGCATTCATTCGGCTCCGATTATGGAAATAGAAAATATTCAAATGGAAGTAAAAACACCAAACAATAAAATACCAAAGAATGTACGGAAAGCTTTCCATTTTCCAACGCCTTATAAACCAAATATTCGATTTTCTCAATCGAACGATGGTGCCAGAAAATCAAAATTGGAAATTTATAATGAGAAACTATATTCATCTAGTAATGATAACAACATGCGTAGACGTTCAAAATCATGTTCAGAGTCCAATGAAGTGAAGAAGACAGTTACATTCTCTAGTCCGGTAAAGTCAGCGGATGATACTATTTTAAATAAACATATAACCAGTTTAATAGATGCTAGCTGTAAGGAATTACAATTTTTTTTCTTTTGTAATTAATTTTATTTAATTATTTTTTTTTCTATTAATTTTTTAGTTGTTACTTGTCGTCGCCGACGTTCAAAGTCTTTGCAGAGTCTACCGCAAAATAGTAAAGAAAATTAATTTTCATTTATCTTATATATCTGTTAAACTGACCCGAATCTGTTTCTTTGTAGAATTTATGCCCTTAAGCTACACACCCAACAAGGTCAAGACACCCTCGAAGCTACTAAATTTTGCAGCTATTCATCAAAAAGCATTTGATAAAATGGAAAATTTAGTTGAGGGAAAATTTAGTTGAGCACACTGAGCGGAAAGCTGCACGAGCCAAGTTCTTAACCAGCGGATCGGCAACTAAACTGCCTGCAAATCATCGTGATAAACCGGTATCATCTAGAGATCTACCCACTGCTTTGGTAGCACCAATACCTTCCAAGAATGTGGAAACACAACAAGAAAAAACACAGTTGGCATCGCGATTGCCTCTAAAGTCAACTACTGTGCCAAGTGTCTTCGCATTTAACACTAACACTGCATCTCAGAGTCAGTCAGCATCTAAACCCGTTCGTAATAAAATGGAAGAACGTCGTCAACAGCATATGGAAATGTTCAAGGGTCGACCTCAAAAAAGTAAAGCCGATATTATACGTGGAGTTCGATCAAATCGTCGATTTGAGCTGCAAATGAAATATCGAATGCAGACAAATCTAAACAAAATGTAATTGTTTTTGCATTATATCTTTTTTAAGCATTTTAAATCTTAAAATTTTGTGTTGTGTTATTCGAATTAAGTTAAAATGTAAGGTCTTTCTTTTTATATTCAAATTATTGTTATAATGGCTCAAAAGTCAATGTTAAAGAAAAAATTGTATTGTATTAAATAATTTTCGTATTTTTGTTTTGATTCAAAGGACCCTTTGTTAAAGCTGGTCAAATTCTTATTATGCTTAAATAGAAGATATTTCCGCCTGTATTTATCCGTAGATCGGTGATGTTCCCAGCATTTCGACACTCATCTAACTTTGAACAAAAACTAAGAAATTGACATTTAATTTGATTTTTGTACAATAGATTTTGTAAGTTCATAATTTTTTAATATATGTTTAAACGTTATAAAAACAAAACCAATTTATTTGTAATGCTTTTTTTTTAAGAAACATTAAAAATTTACAAAACCTTTAGAATGAAATCATTGGCTAAATCTTAAAAATATTATAAACTTACAAAATATGTACAAAAATAAAATTAAATGTCAATTTCTTATTTTTTTTTCAAATTTAGATTTTTGTTAAATAATATTAACATATCGATCACTTTTAAATTTAGGCTGTATCTTCTATTTAAAATAATAAGAATTTGACCAGCTTTAACAAATGTTCCTTTGAATCAAAACAAAAATACGAAAATTATTTAATACAATACAATTTTTTCTTTAACATTGACTTTTGAGCCATTATAACAATAATTTGAATATAAAAAGAAAGACCTTACATTTTAACTTAATTCGAATAACACAACACAAAATTTTAAGATTTAAAATGCAATAACACAACACAAAATTTTAAGATTTAAAATGCTTAAAAAAGATATAATGCAAAAACAATTACATTTTGTTTAGATTTGTCTGCATTCGATATTTCATTTGCAGCTCAAATCGACGATTTGATCGAACTCCACGTATAATATCGGCTTTACTTTTTTGAGGTCGACCCTTGAACATTTCCATATGCTGTTGACGACGTTCTTCCATTTTATTACGAACGGGTTTAGATGCTGACTGACTCTGAGATGCAGTGTTAGTGTTAAATGCGAAGACACTTGGCACAGTAGTTGACTTTAGAGGCAATCGCGATGCCAACTGTGTTTTTTCTTGTTGTGTTTCCACATTCTTGGAAGGTATTGGTGCTACCAAAGCAGTGGGTAGATCTCTAGATGATACCGGTTTATCACGATGATTTGCAGGCAGTTTAGTTGCCGATCCGCTGGTTAAGAACTTGGCTCGTGCAGCTTTCCGCTCAGTGTGCTCAACTAAATTTTCCATTTTATCAAATGCTTTTTGATGAATAGCTGCAAAATTTAGTAGCTTCGAGGGTGTCTTGACCTTGTTGGGTGTGTAGCTTAAGGGCATAAATTCTACAAAGAAACAGATTCGGGTCAGTAAACAGATTCGGGTCAGTTTAACAGATATATAAGATAAATGAAAATTAATTTTCTTTACTATTTTGCGGTAGACTCTGCAAAGACTTTGAACGTCGGCGACGACAAGTAACAACTAAAAAATTAATAGAAAAAAAAATAATTAAATAAAATTAATTACAAAAGAAAAAAAATTGTAATTCCTGTACAGCTAGCATCTGATCAAACTGGTTATATGTTTATTTAAAATAGTATCATCCGCTGACTTTACCGGACTAGAGAATGTAACTGTCTTCTTCACTTCATTGGACTCTGAACATGATTTTGAACGTCTACGCATGTTGTTATCATTACTAGATGAATATAGTTTCTCATTATAAATTTCCAATTTTGATTTTCTGGCACCATCGTTCGATTGAGAAAATCGAATATTTGGTTTATAAGGCGTTGGAAAATGGAAAGCTTTCCGTACATTCTTTGGTATTTTATTGTTTGGTGTTTTTACTTCCATTTGAATATTTTCTATTTCCATAATCGGAGCCGAATGAATGCTTAAATCGTTTTTATCCAAAAGTGTAGTGGTTCTATCCTGTTCATCTGTTAGAGTGATCTTTATGCTCCTATTTGTTTCTGGCATTTTAAGATCATCTATTTCCATATCGTTGTGATCATTGGGCTGTTCAACAGCATTGACTATAAGATTATTCTCACTTGCATCATCGTCAGAAATATATATTGTATTTAACACTATCTGTATTATTTTCGTCCGTAAGAGAGTGACGGCGTTACATTCGTCGTCCTCATCATTTGAAAGTGGACTCAATCCAAGATCATCAATATTTTGACCTTTAATTTTTTTGTTCTTCTTGGCTTTAGAACGCTTCAGCGGCTGTGCTTCTGTTACGTATTCTTTAGCTAACATATCGAGAGAATCCACGTGAGAAATATCTTTACTCTTGTGACCCGAACTATTATCGTTTGTATCCAAAAGTTTTTGGGTTCTATCCTGTTCATCTGTTAAAGTGATCTTTATGCTCCCATTTGTTTCTGGCATTTTAAGATCATATATTTCCATATCGTTGTGATCATTGGGCTGTTCAACAGCATTGACTATGAGATTATTCTCACTTGCATCTTCGTCAGAAATATATATTGTATTTAACACTTCTGTATTATTTTCGTCCGTAAGAAGTGACGGCGTTAGATTGTCGTCCTCATCATTTGAAAGTGGGCTCAATCCAAGATCATCAATATTTTCAGCTTGGAAGACTGATGATACACACTTGTTTGTTTCCAAAGGAGACAAATTTATTTCTTGAGTTGATTGCACTAAGCTCAATTTCGGTTTAGGTAAGGAAGAAATTATTTCTTCAGCTTTATCATCTGTCGTTTCTAGTTTCCCCTCCACCATCTCTTCGCTTTGTGAATTAGTTTTCTTGTTTTTCATGGCTTTAGAACTCTTTACCGACTGTGCTTCGGTTACGCTTTGTTCAGCCACCATATCCAGAGAATCGACGTGAAGAATTTCTTTAATCTTGTGAGCCGAACGCGCAATTATCTCATCATAGTCCAACGGTGGTCGAACACTTTTTCGGGTGCTGCGTCGCGGTGTCGCACAGGACAACTGTGTCGCCTGCTGCGAGGAAGCATCAATGTGGACTTCAGTTTGTGCTGCTGATAATTGAAATGTAACAATTATACTTAATTTATATATATTTGAATTTTTATTTAATATTAAATTTAATTACCTTTATTTTCATTCATATTTCACAAATTTCTTTTGTAGTTTTCAAGCGAGGAACGCGGGCGTCGAATTTGTCTTGATTAAGTTTAAAATGGCGTTCTGATGGTGAAAGGTGGCAACGTAACATTTTACAGTTCTATCCAATTGATCAGAATAAGTTCGATTGAACTATTCCTAAAAGTAAACGAACGAACTACATCCCTGATTATTGTTTAGTAATCAGCTATCAAAATATCGCATAATAGCAGTAATCGATACATGAAGAAAATGATTGCTGGAATTGTCGTATGTTGCAGCAATTCTTCTAATGCTTTATTTCAACAAATTGTTAAACAAATTAATTAGTAAGACAAAATATATTTAAAAATATAAAATCGAATATACATGTATGACTTTTGAGCCATTTGAAAAATATAAAAACGTTAAATTTTAACTTAATTCGAATAATACAATACAATAATTTTAAGATTTAAGATGCTTAAAAAGTAATAATGTAAAAACAATTACATTTTATTTAGATTATTTGTCTGCATTCGATATTTCATTTGCAGCTCAAATCGACGATTTGATCGCACTCCACGTACAATTTCGGCTTTACTTTTTTGAGGTCGACCCTTGAACATTTCCATATGCTGTTGACGACGTTCTTCCATTTTATTTCGAACGGGTTTAGATGCTGACTGACTCTGAGATGCAGTGTTAGTGCTGAATGTGAAGACATTTGGCACAGTAGTTGACTTTAGGGGTAATCGCGATGGCAACTGTGTTTTCTTCACTTCCCTTTGCAATTTGCTTTTATCTTGTTGTATTTCTAATTTCTTGACAGCTATCGGTGCTACCAAAGCAGTGGGTAACTTTCTAGCAGATCCCGGTACATCACGACGATTTGAAGGCGGCAGTTTAGTTGCCGATCCGCTGGTTAAGAACTTGGCACGTTCAGCTTTCCGCTCAGTGTGCTCTACCAAATTTTCCATTTTATCAAAACTCTTCTGATGAATAGCAGCAAAATTTGGTAGCTTAGAGCGTGTCTTTGCTTTGTTAGGTGTGAAGCTGAAGGGAATCACTTCTATATGGAAATAGATTTGGGTTAGATAAACAGTTATATAAAATAAATGAAAATTAATTTTCTACTTACTGGGCTTCGGAATTTTACTATTTTTCGGTAGACTCTGCAAAGAGTTTGAACGTCGGCGACGACAAGTCACAACTAAAAAAGGGATAAAAAATAATTGAAGAAATTATAATTCTATGTATTCAATTCCTTACAGCTATCATCAATTAAACTAGCGCCGAGTTTATTTAAGATAGTATCATCCGCTGACTTTATCGGACTAGCGAATGTAACTGTCTTCTTCACTTCATTAATCTCTGAACATGAATTTGAACGTCTACGCATGTTGTTATCGGTATTAGATGAATGTTGTTCCTCATTGTAAATTTCCAATTTTGATTTTCTGGCACCATCGTTCCACTGTAAAAATTGAATATTCGGTTTATGTGGCGTTGGAAAGTGGAAAGTTTTAGGTTTATCCATTGGTATTTTATTGTTTGTTTTCATTTTAAGATCATTGATTTCCATATCTTCGTTGTCGTTGACTGTTGGATTATTTTCATTTGCATCATCAGCAGTATATGTTGTATTTAATACTTCTGTTTCATCTTCCACCATAAGAAGTGATGGCATTACTTCGTCATCCTCATCATTTGCTACTGGACGCAATCCAAGATCATCAATATTTTCAGCTATGAGGCCTACGCACTTGTTTGTCTCTAAAGGAGACGGATCTAGTTCATGAGTTGATGGCACTAAGCTCAATTCCAGTTTTGGTAAAGAATCAATTGTTTCCTCAGCTTTATCATCTGTCGGTTCCAGTTCCCCCTCCACCATCTCTTCACTTTGTAAATGAGTTTTCTTGTTCTTCTTGGTTTTAGAACTCTTCACCGACTGTGCTTCGGTTACGCTTTCTTCAGCCACCATATCCAGAGAATCGACGTGTAGAATTTCTTTAATCTTGTGAGCCGAACGCGCAATTATCTCATCATAGTCCAACGGTGGTCGAACACTTTTTCGGGTGCTGCGTCGCGGTGTCACGCAGGACAACTGTGTCGCCTGCTGCGGGGAAACGTCGATTTGGGCTTTACTTTGTGTTGCTAATAATTTGAATATAAGAAATATACTTAATTTATCTAGAATTGAATTTGTATTTAATATTTAATTTAATTACCTTTATTTTCATCCATATTTCACAAATTTCTTTTGTAATTTTCAAGCAAAGAACGCGGGCGTCGAATTTGTCTTCGTTGTGTTTAAAATAGCGTTCTGATGATGAAAGGTGGCAACGTAGCATGTACAGTTGTATTGAATCGATCAGAAAAAGTTCAATTGAACTACTCTTATGAGTGCACGAACGAACTACATCACAGATTATTGTTCAGCTGTTATCCAAATATCCTATAATAGCAGTAATCGATTCATGCAAATAGAAAACAAAAACCAAAATATTCATTTGTTGCAGCAATTATTCTAATGCTATATTTTAACAAATTGTAATTAATTAATTAGCAGGTCAATATTGGCATTTGCATATATCAACATTTCATCGTATTACAAATGTGTCAACAATCGATGTTATTGGAGTGTAACTATCGATAGTTCTAGTTGTCACAACCGAATGCAAGAAAATAAATTTATATATATAAATTATTAAATTAAAAAGAATAATTTATAAAAGCAACTGAAAAGTAATTGCAAACAACGTTTATGTCTGTGATAGCAACAAGTATCTGAAGCAAATCGTATAACTCAGCAAAACATTGAAATTAAAGGCACAACACACACACACACAGACTTACAACGCACATTCACCGAAGGGCCAAGACAATTTAACATACAAAAAAAAAGTTCGAAAATTATTGAATTGATTTAAACAAAAATGCCACCGAAAGAACGTAATATTGCGATGATGGGTTACCGTTCAGTGGGTAAGTCTATTATAGTACAGCCAAACTATGTGCAGTCTGACTAATGCTCCATTTGTTGTTGTTGTTGTTTTTGTTGCTGCTGCTGTAGTGCTAATTGCGTAGTATTTTGACAACAGAGACAACAACAACAACATTCCAAACAATTGTTTCGAACATATGTACATATGTATGCATGTACATATATATATATAAATACATCAATAATAATTACGTTTCACCCTCCTCCACCTCAAATAGGTAAATCTTCGCTCAGTATACAGTTTGTTGAAGGCCAATTTGTCGATTCATATGATCCAACAATTGAAAATAGTAAGTTTTTTATTATATTTTGTATGTACATATTCATAAATATGTATACATGTACGTATGTGTATGTATGTATGTGCGTGTTTCAAACAATCAGCAGCTGTTTAAGGCAGAAACGTAAACATTGCTTACTTACATACATATGTTCATCAGTGCTGTCAAGTGTTGATGTTTAAAATCAGCTAAATTTTTATTCTTGAAGAATAGCTAGATTTTTAAAAAAAAGTAAGCTAAATCAAAATGCATATAAAAACTTGTAAACTTCTCCTTTTTGATTACTAAAATAACGTTATATTAAAATAAGAAGTAAAAGTCATTTATTTCGTTATTTAAATCTAAATATTTTTCGTAAAGTATCTTATAGTGTTTGCAGTGCTTCCAAAACTTTTTAAAGAAAATATACTACAAACATATACAAAATATCATGATATACCAAAATACACAAGCCAAACAAACAAATTTTTTAGTTTTTATTAAAAAAAAAACGCTCAAGAAATAGTATAAAATCTCTGAAAAAATTTGGTAAAAGGTTAAAAAAATTAAAAAAAAATATGAACGTTTTCAAATTCTTCTGTTTTAAAATAAGCTAGATATAGCTTTAAATATGTTAACATGGCGCCACTGATGTACATACATGAATGTAATTCTACATACACGCGCATACATTG
The DNA here is from genome assembly GCA_037044475.1 of Zaprionus obscuricornis. Taxonomy (NCBI): domain Eukaryota; kingdom Metazoa; phylum Arthropoda; class Insecta; order Diptera; family Drosophilidae; genus Zaprionus; species Zaprionus obscuricornis. The sequence continues at coordinate 68,528 of JBAMBR010004303.1, read as the reverse complement.
GTATGTATATATTCTCTTTGAATTAGTCGCAGAAAGTTCAATGGACAAAGACAGATATTTAATAAAAAAATGTGATTAATAATAAAGTAATGAAAAATGTTTGTTTTACATAATTACAGCATTTACCAAGGTTACACGTGTTAACTCACAGGACTATGGGGTTAAACTTGTGGATACAGCTGGACAGGATGAATATAGCATATTTCCGGTACAATATAGCATGGATTTTCATGGATATGTTTTGGTATATTCGATAACAAGTCAAAAATCATTTGAAGTTATTAAAATTATCTATGAAAAATTATTAGATGTGATGGGCAAGAAATAGTAAGAATCAAATTTCTATAAAAATAATCAAAAAATAACTTGAATTAATAATTTAATTTTTTATTATGAAAATTATAGTGTACCTGTAGTCTTAGTAGGAAACAAAACTGATTTGCATCAAGAGCGTACAGTTTCCACAGAGGAAGGCAAAAAATTGGCGGAATCTTGGCGAGCAGCATTTCTCGAAACATCAGCCAAACAAAATGAGGTAAGTTTTTAATTTAATTTAATAATTAATTTGTTCATCGTTTATTGATAGTCGTCACTCAATTCCATTTTTGTTTCAGTCTGTGGGTGATATATTTCATCAATTACTAATGCTGATTGAAAACGAAAATGGGAATCCGCCCGAAAAATCTAACTGTCTTGTATCATAAGTCAAATTCTGGCTGCATTGGCAATGGCAATATGAATACAGTTCATTATCTATTCTTATGTAAAAAACAAAAAAAAAAAACAGTTTGGGTCTGAACATGAAAAAAAAAAACAAACAAAATCTACAAACTAATAGTTCTAAGTTGAAAACTGCAAAAGAAAAACAACAATAGAAACAACACAAATACGAACACATACACACAAACTCACACTCACACAACAACAATAATACTAAATATACATATATATATCAATATATATATATATATGCATACATATAGATCTGTAGGGATTATCGAAAATGTTGCTTAGCAGCGTCGTTCGAAGCAACACTTTAGCAAACAATGCAGGTTTAAGTTAGTCAACATTTTCACAGTAACAATATCAACAAGGATTCAGTTTAAAAAAAAAAAAAAAAAAAAAAAATATGCAAGCATAAATATGCAATTTTATAATATCTTTAGTTTCAATTTAAATATAATTTGTATGATAATTTCAAATAATAATATTTTGTATATTTATTTTTCTATTTTATTATTATTATATTTTTGGGCAATTCTTTTTTTAAGTTATGCCCAAAAAAGGCAACAATCAATTGTAACAAAAAAAAAAAACAAATAGGAAAATCCTTGGAAAAATGCATAATTATTAGTAGCTGTAATTAAACTCATAAAAAAAAGAAAAAAATCAAATGTAACTGTTTATTTTTTTTAAATATATTTATGGAACAATACTTATTTGTGACCTTAGCCAAGTCCTGAACTGTGTGCTGCTGTTTACAAAACTGAGTTATGCGCGGTTCATTATACTGCACTTTGAACGCTGTGCAGCACTATACTGTGAACGGTGTGCAACACTACACTTTGAACAGTGTACAATACTATACAGTGAACGGTGTATAACACTGCAGCGAACGATATGCAGCACTACACTGTGAACGGTGTACAACACTGTATTATTGTTTACGTTTTTCTCTGTGTTGATATTATTTTTGGCGCTGAAATATTAATAAAAATGGATTTAAATACGTTGCTGCAGCGTGCACAGAACCTAACAAAGGAGACTGCTGACTGTGAGTTGCCGGGCGTAGAGCGTACACTGCAGCAGGTATTGCAAGCTACGGAACAGTTTCACAGTCGAGTCACACAAACCGGCGTCAAGGAAATACAAGCGTAAATATTGCCAATATATATTATAAATATTATTATTGTAAATTATTCAATAATATGTTAACAGACAAATACTACTTGGCTCCAAAGGCATTGATTTGCCAAAACTAAACCAGAAACTCGAAACGCTAAGCACTGGCAAAACCTTTGAGCAGTTGGATGTACCACGTGCAGAGACGGATGTTTGCACATTTCTAAAGAATGAAAGGGAAAATGCCATACTTTCCGTCATAGACGATACAAATAAAAATGTAAGAATATATACATCTTGTCCTTGTCATTAATTATTAAATTCTACGTTTCACCTTAGATCAGCGATTCGGTTAGCAAGTTAAAATGGAATAATTTGGTATGCAACTGGAATGAAGAAAAGACACGACTATTAGATGCTCTCATTGGACCATCACAGAATTTTATAGACTTGCAGCGGCTGCCCGAGCAAACAATATTGAATCCCGAATGTCTGCCGCTTTCATGTCTCAATGAAATGGGTCTGTTATATGCACAGGAACTGGCCGACTATAACGCATTGGTCCTCAGAGGTTCGACACGTCCCAATCTTGTGCAGAAATTTGCACAATTAGCGCACAATTTCGATGATGTACGTCTTGCCGAAATGTGGATGCTATTGGCGTGTGTGACACAGATGAGTGCAGCACCATGCCATAATGATCCCATTAAGAATCGCCAACAAAATCCCGAATTTGTAACAAATGCTAAATCGTATCTGGAAAGACGTTATCGAGTCTATATGAGTTCAATGGTGGCAACAGCCAGCAATACCGATAGCTATCAACTGGTCCGCACCTATGTCAGTCGATTCTTTAGTGGCCAACAGACAATTGGCCTCATGGATACATTATGTGGTAAACCACTCTGGCCACTGATCTATTATAGTCTTCGTTGTGGTGCTGTCGATGCAGCTGTCGATTTTCTACGTGACGCCGGCGCCAGCTGTGATGAATTTGCACAATTAATTGTAGATCGCAATGCGGGCATAATCAACTCAAAGATCGAGAGTAAACTCAAGCTACAGTATGCCAATAAAATACGCAATTCAACGGATGCCTACAAGAAGGCTGTATACTGCATTCTGCTTGCCTGTGATACGAACGAAGTGCACGGTGAGGTTGCCAAAACAATTGATGATTTTCTATGGATCAAATTGGCCATGTTGAGACCTGGAGATGCCAATAGTTATGGTCAGCTGCAGTGTTTGATTATTGACAATTATGGCGAGAAATATTTCAATGCTAGCCAACAGGCGCATGTTTTTTTCCAAGCTCTCGCACTTACTGGACAATTCGAGGCAGCTATTGAGTTTCTAGCACGCTCCGATGTCTATCGTGTACATGCTGTTCATATGGCAATTGCTCTGCATGAATTAGGAATTTTGGGTGGTGTACGTAGCGTTTCGCAACCGTTGCTAACAATTGATATATCAGATCCGACGCCATTGCGTCGACTTAACTTAGCGCGTCTTATACGGCTGTATGTGCAACGCTTTGAGGCAACCGATACTGCAGAGGCATTGCATTATTATTATACGCTGCGTGAATTGCATGATCCCAAAGGACGCAACATGTTTTTGACTTGCGTCTGTGAACTGATTGTCGATAGCGGCGTGCTGGACACAAGCATATTTGATTTGATATTTGGTCAGCGAAAAAGTGATTCTCCATCGACAGATGAAGTTTCAGGGTGAGTTTTACGGAATATTCATTTCATTTGTAAAATATTCCAACTAACATTTTATACTTGACACAGCGGACTCTTTAAGCAGTTCAGTTGCGTTGAATTTAATACGCGCATAATGGCTGCATTGGTGGCCGATGAACTTGTTGCACGGGGTAACTTTGAGATGGCAGTGCGTCTGTATGATATGGCTGGTAACTTGAATCTGGCTTTGAAGCATATTTGCATACTGCTAGCACAAGTGGTACAGCAACCGCCAGTTGAGGGAACATTGCGTGCACGTCTTACCTTAGAGGCGGAACGCTTCAGTACGCGATTGTCCAGCCGAACGAATATTGAGCCAAAGATCTCGGCTAGCTTTACATTACTAAGGGATCTGTTAAAGTTCTTTGATCATTATCATGATGGGAAACCTCTGCTTGCATTGGAACAGCTCGACCAGACGGGATTAATTCCTACGAGCATTCAGAGTGTCGACACATGCCTTGGAAACGTTAGACGTTTGAGTGGAGAGGTTATAAAAGTAATACCGGATGTTATGGTAGCAGCAATGGATATTACCATTAAGAAGTACAGAAGTCTTAGATCAGAGACAGTAGCTCCTAGTGAATTAACAGATCATCAGCAGCAGAAATTGCGGGAACGGGCCAAAGCTATTGCTAACATGGCTGCAACAATGCCGTACTGCCCCTCAAATCAACGTCTAATGCAACTTGAACTGCTGATGCATTAATAATAAATATTTACCAAATTGTATTTTTGTTTTCCATACATATATATATATATATTCTAATCGTGAGTTATACCAGTTGAGTCGTTTTAAATAAATAACAGTCACATTATGTACAGTGTTGGAAAATTGCATTTTATGACAGCTGCTCGCCAGCTGCATTTTATAATCGTAAGCCAGTCCTAAAAAATGTAGCATTTTATGTTAACATTGAGTTCGGTCACACTTGGTTGTCTATCGATAGTTTTACTTAGAGCTCTGTATCCTCCTCGAAATGGCAACAAAGTATTAAGAAAAGAACTTCAATTTTTTTTCTAAGCAGTTTCTAATCAGAATGTTTTTTATGAAATAAAAAGAAGTGTAAGTGCAATTCTAGTTACAACTAATGTGTTCTAGTTGAATTTTGTGTATTGTAAATTGCAAAGCTATATTCATTTGGAAGACTTCAAATGCTATTAAAAATTGCGTGTGTATTTCGAGTTGTCTGTGGCCTCTTCAATGACTCTCAAACTTTCGATGAACAATAGTACAAAGTGAAATACATCGACTATCGATTGGAAACGTAAAGCAGGCATCGGGCAATAATTAAAATTAGGTTGCAACTATTTTGTTTATTTGTTTTTCGTATACCATAATGTGTTTGTTTTTTTTTTTACATAAATGAGTAAATAATATAATATCCAAAGTCATTAAATTTGACTTCTATGTGAGTTTTAACTGAATATGTGTAATTAGTTGTTGTTTATAACAAATGATTTTTTAAAACAATTGCAATTCAACTCTTGAGAAATTCGTCTCACTCTCGTTAACAGTTTCGTAAAATGTTAAAAATTTGTTGTATTCTATGTGAATTTTTATTTTTCATGTAGAGCAGGTGGACTGCAACAATTTAACTTAATGGCAATTTGATATACAAAACGAGGTAACACAAAAAAAAAAGGCAGCTGTAATTCAAAACCGACGTCAACAGTGAATGCATACTGTATATGTATGTGTGTGTGTGTTACAATTAAACAATAAGAAGCACAAGTGTTGTTTGTATTTGTGTTTGTGTTTTTTTTTTTGTATATGAAAGGGGTTGGGGGTGGTGTGAGGTGTATGGTAGTTTGTCTGTGCGTTGGGCGTGGAACGCACAATTGGCAGGCGAAACTTTTAAGGGTCTTGCACAGTCACAATAACTGCCGTAGACGAAGTAAGGAGACGTAACGGGATAGAGGCAGTATACTGCGAATATCCGTCTCGTCGAAGTTAACGAAGCACGAAATTGAGTTAAAAGTCCGAGACTATGAAGGCGAATTGTGAATTGTGAAAAGTTGTTTGCATTCATCACTACCAGAGTGTATGTGTGTGTGTGTTTGCACAGGCTAGTTAACGATTAAAGTGTAATATAAGTCAAGTACAAGTGCTTAACATTTTTCTATTTAATTGTTTCTCGCTTGCTCTCACTTACTCTTTTTTTCCCTTTCCATCTTCCGCACACACATACACACACTTTAACTAATTGTTTACATCAGCGCGCGCTTCGCTGGAATTTATTTTTTTTTTTTGTGAGCGAACACACACATGTCCATATTTTTATATCCATATGTGTTTGTGTGTGTATGTATTTTCAATTGGATCATTAATATTAATAATATGGCGAGCATTTCAGCGATTTTTTGTATAGTTTTGTTTTGTGTTAGTGTTTGGCATAGCATGGATTAACATACATATTAACAGATTCCACACAAATAATTATATATGTATGTATATATATATATGTATGTATATTTCAGCATTTTGGAAAACGCAATTATGAAGTAAACCCAACAGACAATTTTGCTGGAGAGAACTCAATCAACGAGCGATGTCATTGCAACCGCCACCGTCTTCGCAGCCTGTTGCTGCTGCTGTTGTTGCTGCTGCTAGCAATGGGAATGGTAACAGTAACAGTAACGTTAACGGTAATGGTAATGGCAATGGTAACGTAAGCCAACAGCAATTGTTACGTCCACAAACTTTGATAGCACCGGAACGAGAACCTGTCGAATTTAATATCAATCTAGTCGGTGCCCCACCCGAAGTTGAGCAATTGGTGGATCAAATCAAAAATGTAGCTGAACAATTTTTATATCATTGGAAAAGTTTTCCCATTGGTAAGTGCCTAAAGATTCTATATTTTAAGCATTTCATTTTCTAATGCTGATCGATTATCATTTATCTGTTTAACAGTTCTACCCCAACCGTTGGCCACTGGCAGCCTTAATGTGACAGTCAGCAATGCAACAAATAGTGTTAGTGGTCGCAAGAAGCGTCCAATTAACCAAAGTGATCTATTTATAGCGCCACCTTTTGATGAATTGGATGCAGTTGCCTCCGATGGCAGCGGTGAACCCCGTCGCTTAACCAACGCACAATTGAAGAGTTTGCGTGAAACTGGGTAAGTTTGACTGAGCCCAAAAGAAGCTATTGCTATCGTAGCTATCAAAGCTAACACTATCAATGATTTGATGACTGTCATAGACAATTTTGCCAAAGTCAAAATGTCGGCTGTGAAATTTGTGGGATAACGAACTTTATTAATATTATATTTAATTTATAATATTAATGCAATTTTAAAAGTACAAGTGCTGCTTACCAGTGCTGTCAGTTTAGCCATTTTATAGCTATAATCAAACTATAATTATATAAAGTTGTTACTGCAGTTTGTTTTGCAGGTTTTTGATCTTACAAGTCTAAAATATATTTAAACTTTCATTATTTCAATATTTCATTCATAAATTTTCAAATTTGAAATGTGAAAATGATTCACAAATTGCAATTAAATTAATAAATTTGATGATTATTAATGTTTTTCAGATAATTAACATATTTATGATAATTATCAGTTTTTAGCTTCACTTTTTTTGTTTTTTGGCTAAGTAAAGCTGGCAACACTGGGGCTTAGATATCGTATGTAAATTGGATGCTAATAGCCAAAATGACGCTGCAAAATGTAATTGCGGTTATTTTAAACGCTTCTGGCAGCAGTCATAGGCACCCACAACAATAGCAATAACAACAACAAAAAAAAGAGCAAAACCAACAAACAAAAAAAAATCATTTGTCACATTGCGCACGCACATTCAAATGCTACAAAAGCAAATGCAAAAGCAAAGCAAATGCTAATGCAAATAATTCAAATTAAAGCATGTTTTTTTTTTTTTTTTTTTTAATTTTATTTCTTTTATTTTTGTTTAATGAACTTTTGAAGGGTGGGAAAAAAAGCAGCAATGAATTTTATTTATATTTTTAAGTTAAATTTTATGTTACGTATAATTTGCATGCAAACACTTACAACTTGTACTCACAATACACAATAATAATAATAATAATAAAATATTATTAAGCTAACCGACAACAAAGGGCGCAAAAATATGTACAAAAAAAAAATGCAAAAACAGAAAAAAAAAAAATAAAAAAATAAGAAATTGTACAAAAAGTTACAATTAACGTAAACAAAAAATATTTGTATGTGAAATATTTCCGTAAAGCTTGCAAAAGGATAAATATGGAAAGCCGAAGAAATTAACTTGGGAACAATTGGAAACAATACGTAAAAATGGGTAAATAAACAAAATAACAAAAGTCAAAGAAACTAAAAATCAACATTAAATAAAAACAGAAACAAAACTACAAAAATCGAAAATCTACAAAAAAAAAAAAAAAAATCAAAATAAATGTTTTGCGTGTGTTTTTCTTTCTTTTTTTTTATATATAATTATTATAATGAGAAAAATTTTATAGAGTCAGTGTTTCTTCTTATTTCGATTTATTGTATAACATACTATATATCCATAGTTTTCATTTTCCATTTTCAATCAAACATACAAAGAACTACATACATAGTATGTATGTTTGTATGTATGTATGTGTGCTCTGCATTATTTTCCATATTATTTCTGTGTATTTTTTTTTTTTTTTTTTGTTTCTTTGTTGGTGTAAAATATTTATAAATTAAGCTAAAATACCGAAAAATTGATGCATGCTAAAACAAAATTCAAAAAGAAATGACGAACAAAAAAATGCATGCAAAAATGAACAAAAATATGTTCAAGAATTTTCAATTATAAATTTTTAGAGAAAATTGAACAATCAATTTCAATATGTAAATTATTGAAGATAATTACTTAGAGACGCGGCGCCTAGGAATGCTTTGAAGCAGAAAAATATTGGCATATATTTTTCTTTTTATATCCAGTAGACATAAAATAGCTAAAAATATATAAAATTAGGCGTAAAGTGGGCGTGGCAACATCTCATAAATTAATATATTCTCAGCAAGAATTCACAATACATTCGTCTGCTCGTATAAACATCTAAATTTTAAAGACTATAAAATCTTTAGCCACCATTAAAGCAGCCCCTGCAGTGCTTGTAGATCAATATTTTTGTAGAATTCATAGGCAGTTTCAGATCGAATAATAAATGAAGCTATGTATATTATATTAAAATTTGACTACTGGATATCTAACAGTCGAGCATACTGTCAACGACTGTAGCTTTCTTACTTGTTTTCATTTATTGTTAGAAATTAAATTATTAAAAATCAATGCTGCAAATCAAAATGAAAATAATTATAAATATTTTTACATGATTTGCAGCATTGATTTGAAAAATGCTTATTAATATTTATATTTTTTCAATGGGAATTTGGCAACGCAACATAATATGAAATTAACAAAAATTCAACAGTGACATTAGGCACATTAGGCCAACATACATACATATAATCACAAGAACAACACATAAAACACTTTGTTTAACACTTTAACACACATTCATATAAAAAAAAAAAACAATTAAAAAAAAAATCAATAGAATTTATAGAAACTGAAAACACGCTTAAGCATGCCAACAATTTATCATTAAGTTTTGCCAATGTCATATCTTCTATCATATATATATATATATAATTTATATATATATGTTTATATATGTGTGTGTATGTGTGTGTTTTATGTTACCTTTCTGTTTCATTTACATTTGAGCACTGTTCACATTTGTCGTCTAATGTCTCTTTTGTATTTGTATTTCACAGTGAATTTGATGTTCCAAGCTTACATTTTACGGGACAAGTGCATAAATGGCGTCTGTCCCAGCTGTTGCAGAAGGGCACATTACGTGCTCATGATTCGTTTCTCAGCGATTTGGCATTAGCTGCACGCTTTATAGTAGTCACTGCCAGAGCGCGAATATTTTCGCATTTCTTTTCAGTGGTGCATGCGGCACATGCACTGCTTGATGCACTTATTCGATTGGCGGATATGTTTATTGGTGTTCCCGCATTGTTGGCACATAATCTTGACTATAAGATCAAGGAGGAAAGATGTCGCTTTCTTATTGCCGAGCTAGTGTGCCGTGTAAGTTTCTGCTGTTTCTACTTTTACTTCGCAAGTTCAGTTTATTTTTATTTATTTCTATTTTCGAGCAGCCCGAATTTGAGGATTGCCTGGATGGTCTTTGCTCTTATGTGCGCAAGATGTTACGTCGTGCTACAATGGAGAAGTTCGATTTTAATAGTTGCGAGGTAACACAACCGGTGCCATATCTATTTCTAACACCCAAAGGTCAGGAGATTGATTTGCGTCTGTTCTGTCGCGATATTATGCGTAAAGCTTTGCCCATTTTATTGGGCATCTTAGAGCGAGAGACACGCGGCTGGTTTTTACATTTCCGTGAACGTCTTATTGCCGAGCTGCGTGCTAAGAAATTGAATGACAAGGAAATCGAAGAGGAAGTCAATGAGGCCGTCATGAAAGAATATTTACAGCGTGTCTATAGCTCCATCATGTCCAATACTAAGCTAGCTGAATTAGGCAATGGTGTGCCGCAGCTGTTGGTCGAACAGGCGCAATCGGTAGTCATTATGTACAAGGCTGTCGATAAAGTGCAGCAGGATATTAAACGCACACGCGAGGATCATCAGAAATGCTTATCCAATGATCATTCTGTGCTATCCCGTGTAGCACCCTGGCTGCGCTCCAAATTGCGTAATGCTGAGCAGCATAAGTTATATAAATGTGCCTGGTCGGCACACGAGGAAGCATTAAAGATGTGCAGTCAACATAATTTACATCAAACTGCATATTTTTTGTCACGTGATCTTGCCTTTATGAAGGAACGTGAACCAGTCTTGCTGAAGGAGCTAAAGAATGCTAAGACGCCGACACGAAGCTTTCAATGGGCTTGCCGCATTTGGTCACCACAAGCCTGGATCATTAGGCGAAATTTCCAAGGGCAATCGGATGTAATTCCCACAGTGATTAGTCAGCAGGCAACATCAATAGTGACACCACGTTCAGATCCCAGCCAGCCAGTGTTTCTTGTTGAGAAAGAAATGATACGGACGACCAGCACACGTTGGCCATTTTGGCGACTATTGAATTTATTGCAACGCACTTGGTGTTGGACATGGAATATGATGTTTCTACTTGGCATTTTGGTACCATGGTGTAGTCCACTTGGATTACGTGCATTGTTCTGTGTTAAACCTTTTATGCCGGACCTAGAATTATCTCAAATTAATGGAACATTATTTCCACGAAAGACAAGCATTACACAGACCTTGGCATCACGTCTTATAGCGCTTTGGCGGCACATATCAAAGTCACGCACACATTTCGAAACGGAACCAGATACAGGTACATTATGAATGAACATATTAATCTTCTAAAGAAATATATTGCTAATAAACAACTTTATCATCTTGTTATAATTATAGGATTCATTGGCAAAGGCTTGACACGCAATTTGAATCGCACATGGAATTATTTTGTAAAAGGTTTTCTGGGCACCATTGTTATTCTCTTTGCATTCCCATTGCTATGTTTAGCGACAAGTTGTCTAAGCATTGGCCTTGCATTGAGCGCACCACTGTGGATACCAGTATTTGTATTAATGCTGCATTTGTATATGATACTCATATATGACTTGGATGCGCCAGATAGTACGCGAAATCGTTATTGCATACTGTTGGAGGCGCTTGTATGGAATTTTCTAATACAGGGATTACTGCAGCCATTGGTAGCAATATTGGTGGCTACACTCTTCTGTCCATTGGCAACTGGTCTTGTGCTCATAGGTAAAAAATCTCTCTCTCTCTCTTTCTCTTTCTTTCATTGTGCTGTGTATTATAAGTTCTGGTTCTTCTCTTACAGTTGGTGTTGTGCGTTATACATTTCGCTTGCTTTGGGATTCACTTACGTTTCATTTGTTCATCAAGAAGTGTGGACGTGTTCCTGCATCGGATAGCATTGCTGTTAAACGTATTGCTGGGCCTGGTTTGGCATTGGATTATTATTTCATTATACGTCCAGAACAAGCTTTGGCAGCACTTGAGGCTAAAATGGAATTGGATGAGTTACAGGCATATCAGCATGCTACCGAACGTGTTGTACTGCAGCCACAACAAGATTTCCTACAATTTGTCGAGGCATGTTTTGGACCATTTTCGGCACAGCTATCGAAAACGGGTCCATACTTGGCATTGGATCGTGAAGCACAAGATTTGATGAGTACATTGCATGAGAAGCTTGAGAAACGACGCCGTGAGTTACAGACATCCTTAAGCACACAAGTCAAATCACGCATAAAGCTAAATACCAAAGAATTGAAGGTAAATTTCGCTTAAATTCAAGGTATTTATATATATAAAACTGTATTATATATTTCATAGATTGCTATACAATTGGCCGCCCATTTACTAGAGAAATATTATCCGTCTCATGTCATTGGTAGATTGTCTATAAGTGAAGAAGAATTTTGGGATAATAAGGTAAGTTAGCAAAGAGTTGCAGAGATTTATCAATATTTTAATAAAAATAAATTTTCCAGGGTCTATCAGTGAATGATTGGCCAGGTTTAGCTGGTCTCATCTATACGGAAATATTTAGTTTAGATTTTCTAACGCCATTGACTGAAAATGATACGCATTTTAAATTAGAGCCACATGCCTCGCTTGATCTTATACGTTATACGGAAATGGTTAAGAATGCAAATGATGTGATCGGTTCAAAGGGTTTGGATTTATTGGGCAATGTGTATGCGCCACGCGGCAATGTCCAGGTGCATTTACCATTCCTTGAAGTAACCGCATTCAATCCACGTTCACGCATTACGTTAACTTTCCGCAAACCCGAGAAACGGTAAGTTTATTGTTGTAACTCTCGTAACAGTTAATGATAACAATATAATAATTGCAGCGATATGTCTGTGGGCCTAACAACGCCAAGAGTTCGTGCACATCGTGCTCAGCATGTACCGAAAACTGCACAGGAAACACAAAAGCCATGGCGTCCATGGAAGCAAAAGTCTGGTGAACGTAGTGTAACTGAAAAGCTGCTCATACCATTACCAGTGCCGCATCCCGTGCATATTGCCATTGCCATTTATAATCGCGATACGGAGCAGCCTATACCACTCGACTCTGAATTAGTCTGGGAAATACTCAAATCCATCGAGGATTGTCAGAGTGGCGATGCTATGGTTAGTCTATAGCTCTAAATATATAACTTTAAATTGATTATAATAATAAATTTCACAGGCTGTACATTCTGTGGCACGTTATCATGGCGCGGTAATTGAGTCAAGTAATGATTCGCTTGCCAGCAGCAGCAGCATTGGCAGCACACGTGATTCTGGTTCTGGTTCAGTATCAGGCTCAGCCATAGGTAACGGTACAGAAACCTTGCCCTGTGGCAATCGTGAGGTGAGTCTTTATAATATTTATATATGTATGTATTATATTTGAAATATCTTTTAACTTTTTGATAGGTTTGCAGCACACAGGTCAAGGTCGATGCTGAGCCAGCACCAAGTACGTCCGGTTTTCATTGGACCCTCAGCAATTGGGGTGCCGCACAGACGGCACGTCGACGCACTAACTCAAATGTACGCGTCGATTTGGCCAGCCCCGAGGATATATCTCTAGACACAGATAGCTCACGTGCCGTTTTCAATAATGCCTATGGCACCACAGTCTAAGCACGTCATGATGCTGGTTTGGGCACACATATTATACAGTATATAAAACAAACATATATATATATATATATATATATATATATATTTACCCTATATCTTTATATATATATATATATATTAACTCAGCTGTTCGTCTGCATTTCTTCAAGTAACATTCAAATGATATTTCGTACATCATTCAGTTTTGCTTTTGTATATGACACGCATTGTGACATTTAGCTAATCAATAGCTTTATATATATATATAAAATATTCAAATCGATCGATAATGACATACATAATCGCTATATAAGCATTTATTGAATGTTTTCGCAGCAGCTGTAATGCATGCAACAGCTAGTTAAAGAGAATTCTAGCATGAACAAAATTTATTCATATACATAAACATATATAAATTATATATATATATTTACATACATATGCATATATGATATACACTCACATATACACACACACACACTCACATATATATATATATATATATACGCAATATAAGTTGTTTATATACTAACTTATATATTAACATTAAACACAAGACACAACACACAAAAAAAAAAACAAAAGAAGCAAGAACTTAATTCTAGTCGCAAGCTAATTTTATGCAGCTATTTAACTCGAATAATAATTACGCAACTATAATTAGGAATATGCAAAGCAAATGTGTAGCAGCTTTAACTGGCATCAGTTCAGTTATGATTAATATATACAAAAAAAATAATTAGAAGAAACTCTTGTTTCTTTCAATAACACAATGCAATGCGCTGTGTGTTCCATCAGCTAAAATTCCATCGGTTTTCTATTTTCAATATGTTTTTTTTTTTATATATTTTTTTTATATTTTGACTTATTCGAAAGAAATCTCATTATTTTTGCTGAACAAAAAGAAATCACATTCGCATTATAAATTAATATATATATATAATAATATTCTCGATTCTTGAGATAGTTAAATGATTTTTATTTACAATTAATTAAATGGTTTCAAAAAAATAGGTTGATCAGTTGTTAGGTTAACAGAAACACACAGAAAGGAAATACAAAAAAATTAGTATGAAAATATATTTAAAAAATGCAAAACTTCTCATTTTTAGGGTATTATAGATATTCAATGAATCTAGCATATAGAAACACAAAAGAAAAATAAAAAAAAAAAAAGAAGAAAACAAAATAACAGACATACGAATAAATTGAAATTGTTCGAGATACATAAACAATGTGTTCCTATATTATTGACAACAACTGTTATTTCAAAGGAGTCCAAATAGATGAGAATTATACACAGATTATACAAATTGGAAACAACAAAAATAATAATAATAAACACATTTATTGAGTTTCAATAGGAATAATGTGTTCATAGAAATTGCCTCGAACGGTTGTATGTCAATTATTATAAGAAATAAGAGCGGCCTTATATCGCATTATTATCAAAGTCAAGACCAATTAATATCAGTCAGTAACAAATCGATAATCAACAGCAACAACAAGAACATTAAATACCCTTCATTGCCTAATAGCTACACACAATGCACAACAACATGTGAAAAAATATTGTACTATAAGAATATCATGTACATAAACAAGAACAACAACAACATAAAAGCTAAGCAATTTTAAAAAATTCAATTCACACACCAAATTTTTTATCAACAAAAAGAAATACAAAAAGCTTTTTCCTTAGCTTAAAAAAAAAAATATTTATGCAATTTTAAACAAATTTTCTTATTTATTGTGTTTTTGAATAATTTTAACTAGAATTCAAAAAAAAAATATTACGCTATAGAGAGAAGAAAAAAATACATAATTTTTACCGATGGAAAACCATATTTTTTTTAGCACACTGTGCAATGGCCATGAGATTTTTCTTTGTACCTAAAAAATACAAGAACCTAATTTTAACAAAAAAAAAAAACATAATAAATTTTAATTATAGATGCCACGAATTGTACTATGTGAAGTTAAAAAAAAAATATTGTTAATTAATATTAAATATGGTATAAAAAAAAAAAACAAAACACACAACTAATTTATACAAATACTATATACTAATTAATTACATAACGCATAGTGTGAAAATACTATGTTTTTACTACAACAGTTTCTTCTCTTTAACTTCCACAAAATTAATAAATAGAAAGAAAAAAAAAAACATATACAAAACTAAATAACAGTAATTAAAAGTAATCGCATTAATAATGTGTTGCAACAAAGAAAGAAAATTCAGTTAATTGTAATTAAAATAGAAAGAAAAATTTCACTTTTATAAATATAGCAAAAAAACAAAATTTAAGTAAATATGAATGAATAATGATTGTTAAACATTTTTTAAGATATCTGCCGCTATCCAGAACTACAAACTGTATTATCTTTCCATCCTATAAACTATACATTATTTATATGTACGTACGTACATTTGCCCTCCAAGTAGTATTTTTCCTATTACAGTTCATTTATTATGTTATCACTGTTAAACTGTGCAGTACTTTATAGTATTATTTTCTATATATTCTATTTATAATCTCAGCATCTTTCTAAAATTCTCACTCACTATCTTCTCACATCCTTTCACTTCGGCAGCTTCCAGTGTTAAATTTTATTTTATAAATTGGCTAATTGATTTTTTATACATTTTATATACACATGAAAAAAATACAAAGAGTTTCGATTGCTAAATGTTCAGTTAAAAATTGAATTGTTTTAATTTCTTTTTAACTTAACATTTGGCATTGTACTCGAAATATGATTTTAAGCATAACATAAACAAATTGAATGAAATCTTTACAATTATAAAATAAAAAAAAATACATACATACAAATGCATACAAATACATATACAAACAAATTATTATGTAGTTATACAATTTAAAAAAAAAAAAAAACAAAAATATACAGATTGAAAATGAAAATGAAAACAAATGAAATATGAACGATAATCTCAAGAGCGCATTGAACAATTTTATGAAAAATGAATCGTAGTTTAATTAATATGTAATAAAAAATAAAAAAAAAAGAAATGTTGGATAAAAATAAACAAAATGTGTTTTATTAAACAAATCAATTTAATTATTTATTTAATAGTTTATTGATGTTTATTTAAAATTAGCTTAAAATACAGAACAGATTTTTCTTAGGATTATGAATTAAATGTTAGCTTAGAATAAAATTAACCAACAAAACTCGTAACGAGCACAAGGTAAACAATTCGAAAATATGGATATATAGTCATAGTAGTAGTAGTAGTATAAGGGGAACGTATAATCACAATAATTAATTGATTTTATATATATAAAAAAATTATGTTTTTTTTTTTTTTTCTTTTTTGTTGATTTTGCAATTGAAACATGTCGAAAATTATTTTATAACATATAACATACAAATTTTTTAAATTTTACTAAACTTTATATTTTGTATAATAATTAAAAAAGTCGATAAGTAAACATAAAACAGCGCAGATGAACATTTAAGTAAATTTGTTGCCTGTCATCGCTACGCGATGTCATTCCATTGCAGTAGAAATAGGTTATACAAAAACGATTATTATATAGATATAGATTTAGATATAGATACATACTACATACATATATAAATTGTTGGGAAGGGGGAAAGGGAGGGAGTAAACAACAACAACATTTCTAAATTGTGAAAATGTGGATCAAGAAATCCGCTAAATAACATTTCTTTTTTCTTTTTTTTTCTTTTTAACAGCCCTAAGTTCTCTGAGTGAGTTTACTACATAGTATATACGAAGGTTACATGTGATTCTTGTTGGTATTTTATCTGGAAATGGTCAAGTTTTGGGAGAAATAATCTTTTGTATATTATTGGCATTCGAATCTAAATACATATTTTAAGGCTTTTCTTTTGTTTTCATTATAAAAATAAAATAAAATAAAATAAAATAAATTGGATAATCACGTCTAAGTAAAAAACTATAAATATAAGATTTTTTTTTGCGGAGCAGTAAAAGATCTCCTTTCGAGTAAATGTAATATATGTATACTATATGTATATAGAAATATAATGAATAACAAAACAAAATTATTTTTCCCAAAAGAGTTTTCAACCGAGATTTGAACAAGTTACAGTGGAATTATGTGCCAATACTTTCAAGTTAACATCTATGTATGTATATGTAATATGTGCTTCATACTCTACTACACAAGGGAATGTTTTTTTTTTTTTTTTTTTTTAAATTCAATTGCTTTGATTTGATTTCATATTGTGCTATGCGAAATGTAGCTTTCAACTCTATTGCTAATTTCCATTTCATTGGAATGGCAATAAATTGTTTGCCGTTGTGTTTAGTAATCCCAATCGCTGCTTCTGTTTACGTTGCTCTGTCATGTGATCTTTAAGCTCGTGCAATTGTGTCGATAGATTCTTTATGAGTAGCTGCGTCTCAAGTAATTGTGCTTGCATGCTACGCAATTCGATCTGCTCGCCATCAGCATCAACTGCAGCCAAGGACATTGCGCGTAATCGTGGAAACCAATCTAAAATGCCAGCTTTAACCATTGCATAGACATAACTCTCGGGACCAGTAAATTCTGTAGGATCTTTGACCTTGACCAGCACAATAAAGTATAGATAATGCCACATATTGTGTTCACTCTTGATATGCTCTTCGAAACTGACAGTTTTGTTATCGAAAGCCGAACGATTCAGTGAACAAATGAAACATGTAGTTTTTAGTATTGCTTCCTTTTGCTGTTTTTCAGATCTCAGATCAGCAAATGTATCGATAATAACACCGAAAATTAAATTCAATACAATAATAATGACAATGAAGAAGAAAAGCAGATCGTAGATGACACGTGCCACAAAGAGACCCTCCTGTAAGATACAGATACATATATAGGAAATTAATTCTCTAATTATTATTTATATTATTAAATTTTAAGTACCTTGCTTGAGGGTGCTCTTAGAATGTCACCAATGCCTCCACCATTACGTAGTCCCTGATTTAGTGTTGTCACAATGCACATGACCAATGAGTCACACGAACGTTCCTTGGCATCACCACTGCCGGCAGTGGCAGCCACCTGCTGCAAGGGATTCCCATTGCAGCCACCAAACTCATCTGGTTTGGCACATGAATCCTCAGCAGGTACAGATAGCGTAAGTGGCGTTGTAGTTTCTTGCTCTTCGAAATCGACTGAGACCAGAAAATCATCTTTAAAGAACATATAACCAATGATTGAGAATAGATAAACCAATATCAATGCCAAGACGGCGGTCAAAACAATTGAACGTCCGTTACGTGTCACCGATCGAATTACATTAACCAAAGTTTCCTCACGATAAACCACATCGAAGAGCTGCAAGAGATAAGGAATTTAATATTTTTATTTATTTTTTGCTTAAGATAATAAACTTTACCAGCAGCGAGTAGAAGAATGGATGAAAAATCAGTCCACAAAAACAAAATGCTATATAAATGCAATGATAGAGCAGTTGAAAGTCCGTAATAATCTTAAGAAAACGTTTCTCCAAAGTTCCTTTGTTGCCCATGATGCTAACAATGTGAACGCTCTTGAGTGTCACCTACATTGAAGGAAATTTAGTTACAATGTAGTTACAATGTAATTACAATATAGTTACAATGTAGTTACAATGTAGTTACAATATAGTTACTATATAAATATAAAATCTGTTAACATACCGTCACGACGCCTAATAAACAGAGCGTCGATTCAGGACCAAGTAGAAATATAAAACGTAGTATTACAGAGCCAATAAATGTGCGTATGCCCGATTCGCGGGGCAGCGTTATAACAATTATTAACGAGAATATTAATATAGCCCAAAAAAGTAGCGAAATGTGTGAACTTAGCTCTGTAAAAATAAGTAAAAATTCATAAAATATTCTATATATTTATAACTGGGTTTCGGTTATAACGCACCTGGTACAGTATTGTCAAAGGGATAGAAGAATGCTACAATCATATTGATAACCACAACACAATTGAAGAGTATATTGCTCCATAGAGACATATAGCTGCTTATCCAAAACAGCAACGGCTGACCTAGAGAATATTAAAGATAAAGAGTTGAATGACGATTATTTTATCATTATTATTTGTATATTTACTTCGTAATTTCTTTTGCCATTTCATCTCATTGAACATCTCCTCGGCCTTATCAAAGAAATCTGCCACTTTTGAGCCTTGATCATCACGTTCCGCTGTATTAAGTATTTTATTTTTCGTATCCGTTGTAAGATATTCACAAATTTCAGGTATGGGAAATACAATTTGCTCCAATGTGCGATCGTTGCGAACAATCTAAGAGAGGATTAGGATATTAGTACAGGCATCCAGTATATTATATACTTTAGTAATTACCTCAATTTGTGCCGTGTGTGTTGCATAGTACATCAAAGCTTGACTTGTCTTGGCATCGAAACTAGCCGATTGCGGATCCTCGGATGCCTTTAGCAATGCAGCAAGTTCTTTATTGTGCTGTGCCAATTGATGGCAGAGTATATAGATATTATGTCCAACCTCACGTGGACTAACAGTTGCATCATCATCGTCTGTGGCAGCACTAGGCTCATCCGCATCATCATGCTCATCGATAAGTTCCTCCTGGTGATAGGCTTTACAAGCGACTTCCACCAATTGCTTCGGATTCATATTATAGAGTATACGTTCGGCATTCTCACTGTCACCACGACTCTCCATTATGGCTAGCAACAATTTGGATGCATTATTCTTGAGCTCCAGCACTAGATCCATACGATTCTCGCCCAGTGGATTAATATTATTCAATATCAATGCTGTGATTATATCAAGTCCATTTGATTCATGTGTCGCAATACAATTCTGATTCTCATGACATGGTCCCTGACAATACTCGGTGAGTGTCTCCAATGTTTGATTGATAAGCGCCACATTATGCTCGTTGATATAGAGACCAAGTAAACCTAACCCACCAGTGGTAGAGCCACAGATGCAGTCGAGAAACATGAGGGTCTCCGAGACGAGATTATTATTGGTTTTGTTGTTCTGATTACGCAACAAATTCTGCAGATCGGGATTGTGATTCTCGCAGAGTAGTTGAAGAAAACGTAGTATGGGCTGCATGACCAGCACCTTGTTTGAAAGTTGATTACGCTGTTCCTTACTATCGCGATGCTTCTCCAGCTTCTCGGCCAATATATCCTCCAGCGGGCTATTCACACTTATCGCTGAACTCTCCTCCCCCGAGTGTATATTCCTAGCATTGCCATACGCACGAGCCGTAGCTAGACCCGCATTATGCAACTCCCGCTTCAATTCATCTGTTATCACGACACCATTGCTCTTGAGTCCATGTTTACGAGATATCTTATCCAATTCTATATTGCCATCTTGTTTATGCTCGTGCGCTTTGGCTGCAATGTCTGTTGTGTTGACAGAAACTGTCGACTTGATCTCCTGCTGTGCATCCTTCATCTTTTCAAAGAACACTTTGAAAAATGCTTGATTTAAATCATCGCTTAGAAATTTTTGGAACATTCCCTTCTGTATAATGGGATTGCCACCTTCAAGCAGTGCAATTCCTAGCTCGACAGCTTCTACAAAGATGTTGGGTGAATGCACAGACTTGATAACCAGCTCAACAACTAAATCGGAGGCACCTTCGCGATCCAAATGATTTTGCATCTCGTGCAGCGTTTTGTCGGCACGTGCCAAATACTTGGCGCCAGGTCCGTGTGTCACCAAATGCAATTGCTTAGCTGGATCAGAGGCAGCTGATGCCGATGCGGAGGCTGCAGCGGCAGCTGCTGCGGCAACAGCAGCCGCAGCTGCAGCGGGTAGATTTGACGATAGATGATCCTCCTCTAGTTTTGGTGTACTCTTACACTGGAAATAGCGTAGCAAAAGTGTTTGACGCAAGGCGTCACCCTTTTCGCCATAATTAACATCAATGGCCATCATTTCGCGCAGAGTACGCAACACCTTGACGCACATACGTTCTTCTTTTTCCTCGAGCAGTTTCTCGGTATGCTTGATCAGCTTACGTATGAAGCCGCCGCTTTCGCAACGTTTGCGCGCTTCGGTGCCAGCTGGGAAGAGCAATTCTGAGCGATAGAGTATATCGACCAATAGTGAAAGTTCCGCTTCAACAACTGGCTTCAATTGATCCTCCAGCAGTGAAACAATATCCTGTAAACCTTCGATAATGGAACGATCCCAACGCATAAGATTTGCCGATTGTTGAGTTTCATACTTTGGCTGCTTGGAAGCCAACAACCACTTGGTAGTCTGTCGCGTCAACATTGCCGTCTTACTCGACATATTGGCCACCTGCTGCTCCAAATCCAATGGCAATACAATACTACGCATTTTGGCCGATTCAGTCAATGTGCGAATACAATTCTCAACATTAAAGCGATCGGCCAGCGACAACCATTTGCACTGTGTGAGACGATAGGCAGCCTGTAACAGTTGCACAAAGATTATTTGACGCGACTGTACGATAGTGCTCTGATCCGAGAAGGGGCTGGAGAAGAAGCTGCTCAACAGATTCGTAACACCATTGAGTACATAAGCCAACAGTTTCTTATTAGTCGTTGCTGTCGTGGTCGATATCAATAGATTGAGATCGACCAGGAAACTCTTTTCAAATAGTTTCCACATCTGTTCCGATGCATAGATCTCCTTCATTTCAACTTCGGTATCAATGTAACAATGATTGAGAAAATCCACATAAGCTTCCTTTACCTCAGGCAAACACAATGGATGACAAATTATGTTTACAATATCAGCCAAGGACAAAAGATTATTGCATTTAATCTCTGTGTAAACATTTTTGCCCATGGTAAGGCAGGCGAGTAATTTGACTTGTTCCACATGATATTTCAATGCACTATCTTCGGCTAATTGTTGATGTTGATGTTGCTGCAGCTGCTTTTGCATCATCTGCACAAATTCATTGAACGATGGTGTATCGTTATAGAAGACCAAAACATCCTCGCTAGCATTGATAAGCTCTTGCATAACCATATCTTGACACTTGCGTATAAATTGATTCTCAGCCTTGACAATTGTTTGTAGAAATTGTAAATATTCCACATGTCGTCCATGGATTTCAAGGCAATGCACGAAATGTTGTACCACCTTATCCGTCACCTCATTGCACAATGCCAAATTATCCTTGAAAATCGCACAGACAGTCTTCGCCTCAAGTATCTATAGAATGAGCACAAAGCTTAATACAAATTATATTTTTCTATAGTATTAAATAGTTATACTTACGCCTGGATTTAGAAACAAATCGAGATGACTGTGTAGCAAAACTTGATTCTGTTGATTGCCAAGGCAAAAGTTCTGTAGAAATTCATGTGCCAGACACATTAGTTCCTTCATTAGTAAATCATCCTTTTCATCATATGGATTCTGCAGTAGATCAAGCACTACAGTATGCACACCGACATTGCGCAACAGACGCTGTTCATGTTTGCGTGGTTTAACGATCGGTCCTAAAGCAGCCATGATTAAATATGTGATACGAATATATTGCTATATATATTTCTTACCTGCTGTCACACAGAACTTGTTCATGCGTATGAGTATCTCTTTGACCTTTTGATATTCGCTGCGTTGTTCTGGCGATAGTGTTGCATCATATTCTAAATTTTCGGCACCAGCAGCCGCATCACCGCCACCAAGTTCATCCGTTGTTTTTGCCTTGTAGACCCATAATTCCGATTTCTCAACACTTTGACGCAAGATATCTAAATCGGATTTTATTTGTTTATATGACTCGACATCGCTATCGGAGACTAGTAATTGCACCTAATTGTAAAAAGAGCAGAGAGAGAGGGAGAAAGTGTGTGAGAGAGAGAGAGTAAAAGTAGTTAGTATGCTTCATAGTCTTTATTTAATGATGAAAACAGTTACATAAAAATTATACATACAAAATCAAAATATCTTTCAGTACGATATGCGGTATATGTCCACTTTATAGTGTTAGTTGTGGTTGTTATTGTTGTTGTTGTTGTTATTTAGCGTTAGAGTTGTGTTTGGTTAGTTGTTGTATTATTGTCACAGATGAATAATGCAAAATGTTATTATTATTATAATTATTTTTTTTTTTTTTTTTAGTATTTTTAATATTATTAATAACACAAATCTCCACATGGAGATCGAGTGAGAAATTGAGAGAGCGATAACGAGAGCGTTGCATGCAAACACAAGAAAAATTGAATAGAATATTTAAGAAATTAGAAACAGAACAACATAAATGCAATGTACAACAAACATCGGAGCTACCGAAGTTCAGATACCCAAGCAAAATATCTACAAGAACTATACACAATCTCTATTGACACTTAGAACTTACCCTTACTAAGTTCAGATTATGCCAAATAATCTAAAAATTTTAATCAAAAAAAATAAAAATATAAAAAAACAAAAGCAAAAAGAAAAAAAAAACAGTTGAAATCTACAAGCTACAATATTAACCGCATGCTAAAAGATTTTCATCTTGACAAAAAATATTATAAAAAAAAAAATATATATATATATATATATCTAGGATATATCTAGCATACAGTTTAAAACAGTTTAGTTCATTGGTTAACAACATTAATACAAATGCAAAAGTTTATACTAACTGAACCTCCAAAAAAATAAAAAAAAAACCTATGCAATTCCCTATCACATTTCTACGAGTATCACTTGCCAGGGTATCAAATATGTTGAATGAATGAATATGCTTTGATTAGTTAAACTATGTTAAACAATTAATCTTACCTGTCGAAAGGCTTGTAGCACCTCCTGACGCTGGCTAAAGTGTCGAAAGAGTAGATGTAATGCACCCGATACCAATGGTGCATAATCATGCATGATTAAATGTAGTAGAACACGCAAAAATGTGCGTCCACCTTGACCATCTAGATCTAAATTGGCTGCATCACTGCGTTCACAATCGAAAATGCCCTCAGCCTGCACACCAATCGATTCTAGATCAATATTTTTTTGACGTGCCGCTGCTGCTGAGGCAGCTGCTGCTGCTGCAGCCATGGCAGCCTCGGCAGCAGCTATTTGTTCTGCATCCGATGTACCAGCACTACCAGGTGTTAACTGCTGCTGCTGCTGCTGCTGCTGCTGTTGTTGCTGCTGTGTTGCATCCTCATTGACATTGGGCGTAGTGCTAGTGCTTGCTTGGGTCTGAGTCTGAGTTTGAGTAACAACATCAGACTCATCAAATTCACGCTTGAATATGGAAAGCAAACAACTGATTCTATAATCCAAACGTACATCCAAAATGAATTGCAAAATTTCAATAATTTTCAATTTAGTATCCATAACCAAGGGATATTCTTTCATCAATTGCGATACAGATTTACGTTGTTGCAATGCAATTGTTGGTGCTGCAATAGTTTGACCCACTGAACCCAAAGCCAATGAGGTCATCACTGTACTCATATCACCAATGGAACGTAATACGCCGCCCTCAGCTATAAGAAAATATATACAAAGATTTATAATTAGCAGAGAAATTAATGAAATGAAATATTAAATATCCGATGAAGCTTACCATCATTATTAGTCTCCTCTTCGACAGCTTGTCATTTGGGAGAATAGAACAGTACTAACTTAGCTAACTATTACTAGACTAGTTGAATGCCAATATACGAATACTCACAGTCAATGTCTGTGTTGACATATGTGCCACCAGTTGTTGTCTCGGACACACAGTCCAATATGGAAAGCAGCGTCTTGGTTAAACGCAATAGATCACTGAAGCTATAGAAGCCAAAGTATATTAAATCTCTGGCCAATTTTACAACCTTTAAATAAATCATTGAAGAATCAGTAAAAACTTCCGATCAGTTTAAGCTCTCTTAGTACACACCTCAAAGGTTAATTTGTTTTGTTCCTGATCCGTGAAGAGCCACACTTTGGTAGCTACATTACACAGATAGTTTTCCACAAAAGCAATGGTTGTATTAAATTTGGCACGACATGCCTGTTTATTTTGATCCGGCTGATGATTCTTGCCATCATAACTGAAGTATTTAGAATAATGAAATTTATGACTTTAGGTATAGCTCAAAGATTCCGTAAATACTTACTCCAAAATGGACATTTTCGAGGGTATTTCACTCCATAGACGTGCATATTTTACAGGTGTAACCGGTTCCTGTGGATCACGATCTACGTGCATATGCAACATTAGTCGACAGAAGGATGCACGCAGCTCATATGGCATTGTCTCATCCGACATACATTTCAATATTAAATCTATATCCAATTGTGGCGAAAGTCTGTTCAGGGCCAAGTACTGACGATTTAAACACATATTGGAGAACAAATTCAACTGATGGCGATAATAATTTAATATTGCTGCCTCTTGTTCACAGCCTTCAGCCACAGAATTTGCCAGATCAACCATGGAGCGTGAGGTCTAAAATATAAATTTACAGATATTAGTGAAACTTCATACAATATGCTGTCAATACTGTCAATACCGGTTGTCCCTTCCACTGCAAATGTATTTCATATTTCTCGCCTGGCAATATGGCATCATCGTCATTGAAGCTTGCACTATCCCATGTAGTTGTTGTCGATGTCGATTGCACATCAGAGCGATCCTCATCGTCGCCAGCGACTTCAGTAAGTGTAGCCAGGCATACATCCTCCGTAGTGCCTTTATAACAACGCACCGCTGTACCACCTCGCAATGCCTTGACCTGTGTATCGATCAAAATGTCAACATTCTTGTCACTTAGGACACTCTTACAGATCAGTTCTTGGGTGACGGCAATGGCTTTGCGATTCGAGACGCACAAATCGGAAAGATAGTCAAGGAAACGTGAATCCCAGTTATGCATATTCTTGCGTACGAGACCTACAAAAGTTTCGATCTCGGCAGCTGTAATGTGCTTCTCCAGCAACTTGCGATTGTTGTGTAGCAATGCTGTTATTGTATCCTCAGCGAGAATATCATAGCCGATCTGTTTCTGCATTAGTCCAAAATGTTTTGCAATATATTCTTGATTCTTGCGATAGTCTTGCTGTGATAAACGTAATATCCGATAGCAAAGCCTGAAAATATTCTTGTATGGACTGTTCTTGGGATCACTTAGGTCATCCAAACGCAGAAATGGTCCATCGCCGGCAGTATGCTCCTGAAAGGGTCCTTGGAGTATCTTGAACAGTTGTTTCAGTATATACTGCTCACGCAGTAACTTTTGACGATCACGTATGGGATTCTTGATAGTAAACTCCAAGGCTTTTGTCTTATTCTGTTCGTTCTCCAAGCCGGCAATAAAGTAGACAATATCCTGTAGCAGTGAGATTAAGGCCCGTCGCTCATTATTAGAAATGCTGCCATTGTCCAATTTACTAGTCACTGTAGCTAACACTTTGCATGCATCGTTGGCAAAGTCCAAGTCTCGAACCTCAACGGGTGAGACTGGAATCAAAGCAAAAGCTTCCTTATCTTCCTTAATGGGTGAACAACAAACTTTCGACATGACGGGTTTGTCATCGTCAGCATCGATTGGTATAGATGTGGCATGTACCCATGTGTTGGAGCATATATGTTGCAGACGAACGTAGCTCGATTGTGGAACCAAACTGTCTGGTCGTGCCATTGTCGTTGCATCCAGCACAAAGACGGATGCAATATCCGCTGAATATGGCACTGAGACTAAGCGATATTGTTTACCCTTTGGCTTGTCTGAAACTTTTCATTTGCGATTACTGAGAAAATTATTGAGTAGCAATATTGCAACTTACCATTCATTGTAGAGTTTAGGGTGGAACCATGACCCGAATCTTTACTGCAATCTGCTAACAATGATTCATGCGCATTCGCTGCCATTGATCCAGCCATCACAACCGATTCCGGTTCTGCGGCAAGATAATGTCCTGTGGCTAGATGCTTGAAACGATATAACGAATTCCAATCGCCAGCACCACCACGACACGAATCATGCTGCACCACTTCAATCTCCCAGAGAGCTTTACTGCTGGTCGCCGCCGTTGCACTTGTACGTCCCGTAGTACGCAGAAAAACATGATATTGTTTCTTGTACTCATCCATGGTCAGAAATTTCTCTTGTTCGGCATGAAACAGACGCACCACATCCCCGCCCTTGAGTATATGCTCTTGATTCTCCTTATGCTCCATAAACAATGAAATTTTCCATGATGTCGATGAATTGAGGACATTAACTTCCTTACAGCCAGGATTATCAGGTAACTCATAGTTTGCAGCCACATGTAAATTCTGTTGATCTGCATTCACCGGACTGAGAATAACTTTATCGCCAACGACAACATAATCACCAACGGATCGTAGCTTATAGAAGGGTTTAATATAAAACCAAGACCCTTCATTACCATTTGCATCGAGATACACACGCATGGCATTCTTCTCTAGCAGTGACGGTAGCCTCTTGTTGACTGTCAGATACTTGTTAGACTTCAAATGCAGTAATTGTACTACGGCTCTGCCATATTGTATAAAGGTACCCAATAATTTCTTATTCTCCGTTTCATTTTGTTTTTTCTCAATCTCCGCAGCGTGCTGGAATTACAATTATAAAGTAAAAGTTTAAAACTGAAGCCTTGAACTGAAGATTACAACTTACATGCAAACGCTTGAGTAGATTGGGATCTGTATTGGAGCTGGCCGATTGTTTAGCTGCTTTCCAGAATTGCTTTTGTGCAGAGTATCGATTCATGGGACATATTTTAATTAGACAATCTGCAAAAATTATATTGTTATAATCTATGCATAATCGATGACATCAACACTTACCTCTAAACTTTTTGGGCGGACATGTTAAATCTCCAGCTTCAGGGCATACAACGGTTCGATCATCGACCAGACTGTTGAAGAAAAAAAGATATTATTATAGGATCAGCAACAGGAGACAAGCTCAAATTTGCATGTATTTTGTTAAAAACTAGGTAGAAATGTCAGATGAAGTATACAAAGTCTATGTCAGCCGTATATCCTATAAATTCATAGAAATGATCGGTCAAAAACTTAATCCTGGTATGAAAAAACTCTTTTGTTTATTATATTTTATGTTTAGAACTTAAAAGACTTTTGTTTGTAAATTACTAAAACATTCTACCTAAGTTTTGATATAAATCGGATAATTAAAAGCCCAAGGAAACTCTTGGAGAAACATTATTGCATTATAAAAATCGTATGAACCTAAAATTTTTTTATAAATTTTAAAGTGTCGAATATAAATTTCCTTTCTGTTTGGCTCTTTCTGTTTACGGCTCATAATTCCTAATTATGAACAATAAATTGGATGCATCAAAAGAAAAAGTATATCAAGTAAAAGTATAATTACATTAATTATTAATAATATATGCACATACATATGTACATAAATATATATATGTACTTCAATCAAGGGGCTACTGTCATAATATTTATACTGCTTAATAATTAAGTGTACTCGTGTACAGTACTCAGCTCTGTAAGGTAAATTTGAAGGGTCGAGACTTGAGGCTTTAAGCTTCTCTATTCAACAGTTGGCAAAAGTTCTCAAAGGTCTCGACGTATCGACATGTATATACACTGCAAAGTGCATTTAGTGGACGAATATGAGTACTCATAAGTAGACAAGTGTCTGTCTGTCTGTCTGTGTGTGTGTGTATGCGTGTGCGTATGTATGACGACGAATGGTACTCACCCGAGTGTGCTTAAGAAACCGCAAACGCTGCCCTCCGCATAGAGCGAAACAATGTCGCCCAAGTGGAGGAAGCTTGCCGAGCCAATTATATTGTCGCCCATGTTGCTTTGCGTTGCCTGCGTTCAGTCGACACAGTGTCGAGTCTAGTCTCTAGTGTGTGATGTGTGTGTGTGTCTATGTCGTGTGTGTCTTTGTGTATGATTTTTGATAGCGTCGGGTGGAATTCCACCCACAGTCGCGAATGTTTGCCTTTGTTTGTTTGCCTCCGGTTATACAAGTTAATTGCATAGATTTGTCGCTCCGCCTGTGTCCTGTGAATCCTTTGGGAAAAAGTAGAAGAAAAAGAAGAACAAGAATAAGAATGAGAATACATAAGACCATATGTAATTACATACATTTGTTACATATTTAGACGTAACATGTGCTTGGTTCATGCTAATTATATTACATAACGTTGCTATAATTAGTAATCGAGTTATCGCAACAATATTATCAAAAGCTTTTCTTTTACTGTTTCTGTCATTGACCCACAGTGCGTATACAGAATGTTTTTGGGGCGTGCCGCCAGATAAATAATTCATAAATCAAATTCCTATAGCTATGGCATATCACCCTTATTCTTACACATGAAAATTGTGTACAATTACAAATACACTAACTGTTAGGATTATATGCATTTTCAAATACTATTTGCTACAGATTGGATAAAAAAAAAAAACTATTATTTACTTTTTACAGTTCTTTCTATTATAAGAAATTTCGAAATACATTTGAGATAAAGAATGAGTGTACAATTATACAAGATAAGTTCAATTGTTATTGATATAAATAATTGTATAAATTGGTCTTTAAACTGATTTCGAACATTTGCATTTACATTTATCGTATATGCGGGTTAAACTATGACGTACAGCACATTGTTTGACCACTGTATGGTATACTGCACAGTGAGTGTACAGTGTATAACACCAAAAGTGTGTTGTCATTTGTTTTAACGATTTTTTTTTTTCTTGTTCTTTTTGTCATGGTTTTTATGCCTTTTGTTTATGATTTTTCTCTATTGTCTTCATTGATAATGGACGAACTATAAAGTAGAATGAAACAGAAAGTGGCAAAGAATTTATAGTTGGAATTTGTAAGGACGCCACACAAAGTGGTTGCCCATTGTTTTTTTTTCCAGATTGTGGCATGCCACATAAATTTTATGAACAATTCCCATTTTACTCTCATTTATTGCTATGCTGTATTTTTATTTATTTATTTTTTTGGTACATTCAAAAATCAGTTTAAATTAAATTTATAACAATTTTGGTCAATCTATCAGTCTGTAAGTCTAGTTAAATAAATAAATAATTCAAGCATTTTGGAATTATCTCGCTAATTAGAAGATTCAACGGAATGGTAAACATTATTTGCCTTCATGCATAGCAAATAATCAATAAAATACATGAAATTTCCGGATACTATTTATTGTTGTTGTTGTTGTTGCTGATTAACTATTTTACTAGGTGATTATTTTGGCTTTCTGGCTTCGAGTCAACGAAGTCAACATTATCAACAATTTATTTCGTTGAGACTAATGTAGAATATGCATGACAGACATGATGTGATGTGTATCTTGCATACTAATGAGCTAGAGAAGAGAACTGAGAACAGAGAACAGAGAACTGACTACTGACAGAAATCTATTGACTTGATATATAATTGGCAACATATTTTGACTCATGACAGACAATTAGTAATGGACCAGACCAAAGTTTCGAAATATGTTAAATTCCAGTGGGAATGCTCTTCTTGCTCTGCATCGTTGTGGGGGGAAAATTGTGAAAATTGAGGCGCGCTAATTAGCATTAATCTTTCATCATCAACTTTCGAAATGTGCGCAAAGTCAAGACTGAGTCGATGCTGCCTTCAAAAGGGAAATTAAAAATTCATCTTTCTCTGTGTAGTAGCAGGCAAAACACAGCAGGAGGCAAAACAGGAAACTGAGGCTAAAGCCAGTCTGCTGGCTGTAGGCGTGTTACATCTTTATGTATGTGGCCCCTGGGCGGAAAGGAATTCCAACGATATCCGACAATGGGGAGCAAAAAAAAAAGGAAAAAATAATAAGAAAAAGTTTTTCATGTCAGTCGCACGTAAAGAGTGTTGCCCCAGGGCCAACAATAATGCCTGACATGCCATGCGAAGTGTGGCGAGTGTGTGGCAGGATGTCGAACAGCATCAACAGCAGCAGTACCAACAGTTGCCGTTTTGGCTAAGCTGTGAAAGTGAATCATGAAATTCAAATGCGATTGTGTTGTGAATGGCAAGTTTAATACGTGTCAAACTGTCTGACCATGTTCGTACATTTATCATTCAATCATTCAATGTGTATCAATCATGTATTTAATCATGCAACTTTTACATTTACCCTTATCCTTATCCTCATCCAATATTTTTTTTTTTACAGAAACTTTTCCAACTTTTGGGCCAACTGTGCTGACAATTCAATTCAATTTCCCAGCCATGAAATGAGACGTGAATTAATTTTTTGTTTATCTTAATAAATAATAAACAAAAGTTTTTCAACATTTTCTCACAGCTGTTGGACAATTAATGAAAATTTATTTAATATTCCATTAATTTGATTAACCAGCATTTCAATCACAATATTCAAGCAATTTGCCGTAGATTCACCCACACACACATACACATACGTATACATTGAATCTCATAGTATATATTTGGGGCGAGGTATACACATACTCTGAGAGGAGGCTGCTGCTTTTTCACATTTTTGCCTATTTTTTTAGCTGACGGATGCTTTACACATATAGAAACAGAATCACACACACATACAATCAAACTCATATCACAAACTCACTTACTCATACACACCCACACTTTCACTCACATACACACACACACACTTGTTTCAATTGCCAGGTGTACATTTTCATGCTCTAAGAAAAACACTTACAAAATATCTTCACAAATTTTTTGCAGATGTAAACAAACCGCAGAGACGAATAACGAAAAAAAAAATAAAAATATAATTGATGTTTTTAATTTTGTTGCTGTTGTTTTTTTATTTTTCGCAATGGACTTTACTCGGTTTTGAGAATAAATAAAGTAGCGCTCATAAATAATTGATGATTTTTTTTTCTAGGTATTTAAATTTTTTTTCCTGTTCAGATGCTTCACGGCGCGACCGCGAACAACGAGAGACAAAACTTTGAACGTTTTTAACGTTTACAACAAGCGTCAACGTCCGAACAGCCAACGGCGACCCACAAAAGGCCAACGCTCAAATGAGAATAATGCTGGAAAAGCTCGGGCGTAGAGTCGCTAGCAAAAAGCTCAGGCAAGCAATACTAAAAAGCTTACTCAAAATATAAGGCACTGGGTCTACATACATAGCTGTTGCGGGTGTAGTTTAGCTTTCATTTTTGAGTGCTTTTCGCTTTTACTTTTTATTTCTCTAACTTGTTTAGCAGCTGCTGCTACTGCTACTGTTCTTGTTGTTATTGCTGTTGTTGTTGTTGTGTATTTTACTCAAATTTCAAAAATTTGCATGCATAACTTTTGCTTTCATTCATATGTTTGTATGTATGTACATATGCGTGTGTTTGTTCTTTGCCAACATCTGCTATCTTCCACTTGTCTTTCCTTTCCCTCTTTCCTTCCTTTCACTTTACGCATCAACGCTGCGAATTAGCTTTCATAGTTGTGCATTAGTTATGCCTCTCGGTTTATGCTTTCGCTTGAGCGCAGCTGACGCTTCTAACATTGACGTTGCAGAGGAGGGTTGGCGTTTTTGTGCAAAATTTATTTTGATTTCTGCCAAGTTTTTTTTTGTAGGAAAGCCGATGACTTTGCGTGCTCAATGAAAATGCAATTGCATTTTCCGGGTCACGGTCACGATTAACTTTGACACTAGTATCTCTCACTCTCTCTCTCTCTCTCTCTCTCTGTGTGTGTGTTTTCATCTTTAAATCTTTTTTTTATACAAAGCCTGTTGCTGCTATACGAAAGTGTGTGCTAAGTAAAAGCTAAATGCAAACATTGACAATGCACTAGAAAACTGTTAAGTAGGCTCAAGTATTATGTAGTAATCTGTAGTACTCTGGTTCAAGGTCTACACACTTGTTGAGTTAAGTCGCTTTTAGTATGAATATATTTAATAACTTGAGTGCAAATAAAGGCAATTTATTACTATAGAAAATTAGAAATTTATTGCTTTAACTAGAGAAAATTTAAGTGTAAAAAATAAATAAGATTTGGAACTAATTTGTTTTATTTGTAACAAATATCATGCCATTGACTGACCTAGGCGCACAAAATGTGCTTACAGATGGTTGAATTTAGTTGCATATCATAAATAAATATAAAAAAATAATATAAATATAAATTTCAGCAGCTTTTGTTATCGGCCTGTCAATGATTTTAATCTAATTAGACAAATTGTAGTGTATGTAAATTAAAAACAAATCAATTTGAAAATAGATTAACGGCGATTTCACTTAGTCGCAGTCAGCCGCACTAACTAACTAACTAAATAAATAAACAAAAACAATAATCTGCATATGAATATCACATGCGTGCGACACGAGCGGAAAGCAGGAAAAGCACAAAGCAAAAGCTACAAGTGGCCGGCATTAACGCATACGGTGACGGCAACGGCAACGTCGACGTCGTAAATGTTGACGCTAACGTTAACGTCGACGTCGACATTGCCGACGACTGCGATGCTGACGAACGCACGTGAGATAAATGGCAATCAGCTGAGCTGAGAGCGGCGAATGAAAACAATAAAGCGTAAGGCGTAAAAAACAAAAAAAATATATAACCTAATATTGTTTACATATAAAAGGCGCAGGCGTAACCGAGCTTTGGCAAAGCTTCAAAAGCTAAACCGAAAAAAGCTACATTGGCAACGCGAAAGCACTGAAGCACAAGGAAAATGCCTGCTTATCGAAAAAGGGATATTCAGTATCAAAGCGTCGCGCAAGGCGCAAAGTTGTGACCATAACAATAGTCAACAACTGAAAGCTGATCGGGCAGAGGCAGTGTTAGAGGCAGAGGCAGGCGCTAGTGGCAGAAACAAGCAAAGCGTTCATTGCGTGGTGACGACGGTGCGTATGAGATATTTACTGAACAGACCGCGGAGTGGAGGCTGTAGCTCTATTGCTATGGTTGGCTATGTCTCTGTACCAGTGTATGTGAAATTTGATTGTTGATAAAAATGGAAATGAAAAGCTTGTGCTTTTCCAAACTTGTAATAAAACATTATTACATACAAACAAATAAATGAAATAACAAATAAAAACTCAAGAGAAATTGTGAGAAAAAAAATAAATTATTTTTTATGTATTTTGTTTCTAGACAAAATTAAGAGTAAAAAAAAAAGAAAAGAAAAGAAAAGGTTGAGGGAAGCTACATAAAAAGTTTTGCCAAAGAAGGATAAAATTTCTATGTGCGCGCGTGTGTTGTGTCTGTGTGTCTCTGTGGCTTTATGTGTATGCGTACAACAGCAAAAGGAATAGAGAAAGCAAAGCATCCCGCAGGAGTGGCACACATACAAAAGTGTTTGCATAACTTAAGGCGCTCGTCCCTCCCCTCTAGCAGCGACTACATACAAACAAATACAAACACAAATACACATGTATGTATTCCTTGCATGTATATATGTGTATATGTATATGTATATGTATACGTATGTATATATTTGTAAATTAGCAAAATAATTTGATTAAAAGCAAGTCAAAGTCACATTATAAAAGAAATGAATGATAGAGAAACTCGTAACGATTCGCATGAAAAATCAACACAACGAACATAATAAATATTAAAGTTACAATTTTCTAAAGAAATGCTTTAAAGGCGTGGCTCTCTGTCTAAGATTACCAAAATTTTTTGTACTTGAAACATTTTGAGAATGGATCCGTCCGAAACGGCATCATGTATTTTATGGTTTTCTCTTATTATTGTATGTATACTAATCATTGGCTTTATTATTTATATAGCCATTTATCTGTTCGACATATGTGATAATCGTAATGATGATAAGAAATTCAAAGATGATTTTTTTCTTTTCGTCTAAAGTATTAAATGAAAAATCTTATTTTGGAATACTTAGGTACAAAAATAAACAAATAAAATTCGAATAAGAAAATAACAAAATTAGTGTAAAATATTTTTTTGCTTACAATAAAAAAATGAATAACAAATTTACAAAGATGTCAAAAGCAAATCAAACATAAAGCAACTGGGTCGGCAAAAAAAAAAAAAAAAAAAAAAAGATGCCAATAAAGAGCTTAAGGATTCACTCAATTCAATGAAGCACATCGGATGAAAAAGGAAAAGTAACATATGTTTAACAATTCGTGTGTAAAATGCCTTTGAAGACCTATTGTTATCATTTGTGAACTTGAAATACTCTTGCAAAAATAATAAAAAATAAAAAAACAACTGTGAATATTATATAAGTAGTTTGGTTTTTAGTTGAGAAAAAAAAAAGTACAAGTTAATATTAAAATCCCCAAAAGAATAAGAACTTAAATATCGACTTTTACCGTCGGGAAGCGAACTTCATGCTAAAATTATGCTAGTCCTTAAACATATAACACAAAAGAATATATATATGTATATGTATATACACAAGTATGCAGCTATACACACACACACAGAGACATAGCGATATAGATATAAGTATAGCGAATCTTATAGAAAACTCAAACGAAACGCTTTAGCAAATGGTCCTCCGGTTGCGCCTTGTCGTTGTCCTTCGCTTCTTTATTGGCTTAGGCAGCTTTCAAACTAAGACAGCAAACAATGAAAGGGATAAAGGTTAAAGCAACAGGAGCAAAGTGGAGAATTTTCAAACTTTTTTTTTTTTGGGCATTGATTGAAGCTTTTGTCCTTGCGACACTTTTGGGAACTGTTGTCCTACCTTCTATTTTTCACAGTTACACTCTGTTTCTCTCTCTCTCTCTCTCTCTCACTCCTCACTTGGGGACATAAAACAATTGTCGTTCATTTCGGAAAATTCAATTACATATTATATGAAAGGAGGAAAATTTTGTGCAACATATCCTGTTTATTGTGAACATGAACTTTAGGATATCCTGGCAATTTGATTGCATCCGCATTCAACAGCAGAGGGAGAGGATGGAAGTGAACAGAGAGCAGATTGATTTAGATAGATATCTAAAATTGATTCATTCACCTGTTTCGCTTTTATATACATATACTATGTATATTCAACTCTCAATTTCAATTAAATTGATCAATTCGGTAATGTCGACAATTATTAAATATTGATAAAGCAAGCGGTGCACATTTTAATTGAACCACATCATCAACATCATCATCTACATCTACATTGAGAATGCATGCCGAGAATATCAAAACTGATTTATACAGGGTGCCTTTCATTAGCCTAAATACAGCATCAATGTATACTATATGTAAAATATTTGTCTAGATTATTTTCTTTTTTTTTAATATTCTTAGGTTAAGGTTATCGGAATTTATAAAGTGAAGCTTCAGGCGAAAAGCAAATGCTTTGAAATATTGCGTTTGTGTAGCTTGATCACCCTGTATGGGGAAACAAGAATGTACGATGAATGTATTTTGTCTATGCATATACACGAACTTGTACTATATATATATATATATACTATATATGTATATACTGTAAGGATGTATCTGCATGTCAGTTCGAATTACACAAAAGCTACCGCTGTCCGTGGCTGCCAGTTTCAATCAGTTTCTAAAAACGTAACCCACACATGGCAACAACCGCAACAATAACAACAAACAAAAATGTTGTAACACAACAACAACAACAATAATAACAACAACAACAACAAAATACCAACAATTATACAAAATGTAAGCCATGGCACGTTCGCTAAGTGAAAACATCATAACAAAAGTTTCACATAAACACATCGTACTGAGAGACAGACAGAGAGAGAGAGAGAGAGTAAGGGAGAGAAATTGCAAACTGAATTCTGAGTCTGTGGATAGCGGAAAATGCTCAATATAATAACGCACTACGATATACACATAACACACACATACACACATACACGCACACATGCATAATGTATGTTTATGAGTCAGTGGGGCAAATGGTATATTTACTGGGAGAGTGTTGAACCCATAATGCAGTTGTACATGATTAATCAGCTATTTATAGATTATTATTAAGCTAAATTGTAAATTGTATGTGCATGCAAGAAGATATTAAATTAAAGCTATTATTTATTTATTGGTGTAAATTATAAATGCCATAATTTTATATGCAAAGTTGATGTTGATAATGATAACAGTGTCAAATATGCAAACACTTATGCACAAGAGTATGCACACACAGTCATTTACTCTCCACATATTCGCAGAGATTGAATAAGTTAGCGAGTGAGAGAGAAAGCGAGAGAGAGAGAGAGAGAGAGATGAGATAGTAAAAGCAACACTCTGGCATACGGCACTCGTGCTAATTGCCGTGAAGGGCACCTCAATTGTACCCGCTTTTCCAGTGCCCTTCGGTTAATAAATATTGCACGAGTATCTTTTATTTATAAGATAAATTGTTGCAAGCATCGTTTAACTATTTATGTTAATTGGTCACATTGGAATAATGCAAGGCCCAACCGTCAGACAGTAAAAGCAAAGGCATTTTAGTTGCCGCTCAATTGATCTGCAAATTATGCACATAAATATGTACACAAACACACAGAGACACTTGCACACACTCACAGACACACATGTATATAGACAAGAAATATATGTATGTATGTGTGTGTGTGTTTGTAAGTTTCATGCATAACTCAACATGCTCTCGATGCCGCTCTCAGGCTCAACCATTGATTTTCACTAAAAGTTTAATTGAGTCGTCATCGACAGTTTACTATGGCTTATGTGTATGTGTATGTATGTGTATGTATGCATTTTAGTATATGTATGTGTCTGTGGTTGAGTGGGTGAACCGTACATGGATTAATGAACATACATATGTATATACATGTACATATGTTGTGTTGGCTAGTGTATGTAACTGTGTGCCGTTAAAAATTCTGCAATGCGCGTAAAAATTTTTACGTTGAGCGCGTAAAAAAAAAAAAAAGAAAAAAAAAAAAAGAGAAAAGTTGAATGCAAGGCGTGCTGTCGCATCATGTGCATGTGGCGCCATCTTCCGCCCCCACCACATTCATAAATTACAGCAACTACAACTACAACAATCACAATCTTCACTCAACGAAAGCTCATGCTCTCCCATGCTCTTCGCCTATTTCTGTCTCTATCTATCTGCTTGCCTGCAAGCTAGCAATGCGGCGCTTAATTAAGCACGCGTCTGTCTGCTGCCTCTCTTCATCGACAAAGCGAGAGAGTATGAGCATTTTGTTGTTTTTGTTGTCGGTGTTGTTGCAGTTATGCAGTGTTTGTAATTGAACCTGAATAGGCAACGAAAGGGTCGATTTTGTTTTTGCTTTGTTTTTTTTTTTTTTTTTTTGTGATTTGTCTTCAATTATTCAACGTGAAAGCAAAACTTGTTTTTAGAAATTAGCCCTACGGCCTTTGTACCGTTATCAAAGACTCACGCTTTGACCTAGTTGCCATTGCAACAGCAAGCCCTTTTAGCGAGCCTTTCAGCTTGGCAAGTTTGATGATTGGCTTGTAATGCGTCCAGCTGAGCCGAATCAACAGGTGGAACTGGTTTCAATGGGGACCTTTTTTAAGTGTGTATACTAACTGTAACTACTATAGTGTTGACAGTTTAGCTAATTTACAGCTTCATAAAGAAATTATTTAAAATTTTTTCATTTACATTTTATATTTTAATTATTTTAGGGAGAATATAAATTAACTTTTGAATACAAAATATGATTTTCATTAGCTTTAAAATTTGTTATTAAATTCTAGCTATGGCAATCATAATTTGCTTATTTAGCGTTTAAAGCTAAACTTAATAACCATTTAATAGTCTACGCCACACACTGGCATTTGACATGTTAAGTAAATTGTTGTCACGTACTTACAATATGAATATGCAGTAATATTTTATAATCTAGTCGCAAATAAAAGTGAACTACTGCGATTTGTTTGACGATATGTGTGTTTTTTAATATTTTTGAAACCGAATCATCTGATTGATTATGATGATATATGTATATTCATTCATATTTGTATGTATGTATATGTGTAGAACTAATACATCTCGTAAATCAAATAATTTTATTGCAAAATCAATTTTATGGCCACACACTCATAGATACACTTAAAAAGGCACTTGAAAGAACTCAATATATTTTTCACCTTGAGTACGCGCACTTAACCACGAAAAGAAACAAAAAAAAAAAACAAAACGCAAAAGGGGAAACAGAAGCAAAAGCAAAAACAGAAACAGAAACAACAAAAACGGCGACCGCATATAATATAATAACACTAGCAACTGTTTGAGCTCTGCCAGCGCCAGCAGCAGTAGAAGCAGCAGCGACGCATTTACTGATTGTTGCTAGTATTGCTCTTTCTGCTGCTACCGATGCGACTGTTGCTTTTACTGCTAATAACAAGCAAACGCAGAAAACGCGCGACAACAATTCCGCGTAAAGCAAGTAAAGAAAAAGCTGATACAAAACGTACTCACAAAACGACGTCAACAATTACGCCCCCGCACCCACAAACCGCTTTGGGGCAGCGGCGACAACAACGCGACAACGCCAAAAGACAACTTTGAGACACCGAACTGGCCCCAAACAGACAATACAATGACGACGACGACAACGACAACGACAACAGCGACGTCAACGTCAACGTCGACGCAAGCAAACAAAATACGCAAACAATGGTCAATTTTCAATTATAATTTTCACACGTTTTCATGCACATTTTCGATCACATCAAAGTCCACACTTGGACCTCCTACAAGGCCATATGCTTTTCTAACAATTTACTGCACAATGTGGCACTTGAAATAGTATTTAAATGTGATTTTAAAATGCGATTACTTTTTTTTTTGTTTTTCTGGTTTTGCTTGTGCTTGCGTAGCGCCGTGCGATAAGGAAAACCGCGGCAAAGCGACACGCGACAACATCGAAGACTGAAACATTGTGAGCAAGCAACAAGTGTCAAAAACATATGATTACTAAGCTCACGATCAATATCTGGCAATATTGTGGTTAACATTAACATATGATCATTTGAAGCTGCCGATGTGGCAGCGCCTAACAATTACGATCAGCACTGGCAACGCCAAAATCCAGTTAAAATTTAAATAATGGAAAATTGCACAAGCAATTAAATGAGAATATTGTCAGTTTTTTTTTTTTATTTTACATTTTGCTGCCTTAAGCTCTTAAATGACAATTGCCTACAATAACAATGATTCAATCGTTTAACTTTTTAATTGCAGAAAATGCCTAGAGCATAGTTAAGTCGGATCTATAGAAATCATCGCACACACACACACATACACACACTCACACATACACAGCTACAACTTTTCTACATTTCCTCAAAGTTGATAAATAAAAACGTTCCCCTGCAGCAATATGGCTGCTGCAATTGTTTATCGTTGGCTTTTGTCTGCGTCAGCCATTGTTAATGTGCTGCCGATTGGGGCACAAAGGCATACAGCTTCGGATAATCCCTCGACATACAATATAGGCGGCGTATTGAGCAATTTCGACAGCGAGGAGCATTTTCGTACAACAATAGCGGTAAGCTATTTAGTCCTTCTAGAATATTGTTCGCTCTAACAGGATTTCGTATTATGGATTTTTGCTAATGCGCTTTTCTTGTCCCTTTACATCATTTGCAGCATCTCAATTTTGATCAACAATATGTACCACGAAAGGTAACCTATTATGATAAAACGATACGCATGGACAAGAATCCCATTAAAACGGTATTTAACGTCTGCGAGAAGCTCTTCGAAAAACGAGTAAGTCAAAAAATAACATGATTTCCTTGAAATATTCAATTCTCTCAACGCAGTCAGGCAGCAGACAGTAGACAGTAGACGGCAGACGGCAGACAGGCGCCGGTTGGTGTGCATTGCAAATGCAATTACAGCGTCACTTCCGTCCCGTCCCCTTAGCTTCTCTTTTCAGTTGGCAGTTTGCAGTGCTACCACTGTTGTCAGCGTTGCCACCCCGTTTTTGTGGTTCCAATCGTTGTTGGATTTTCATTTTAATAATGCAAAAGGAAATGATTCGGAAATGAGACGATGACAAACGGTAATTCGTCTGTGCATATCGCACACAGTCAGCAAGTCCGATTTACAACTGAATGACATGTGAGGAAATTTAAGCAGAGAGTAAATGATGCTAAAATTAATGTAGTCATCGTTTATGATTTGAATAACCTAACGGTACGTTAGGTGTTTATGCATACATATATAATATATAATGGGAAAGTTATTACCATTATTATTATTTTTTAGTGAGTATTTATTGCAAGTGTAAATATGCCTCGTTAAGTTACATTTCATCATGTTAAGATGCCTTCAAGCAAACAAAAGAAAATAAACTTAAAATGCCACAAGGCGCAGTTTTAAGTAGAGTGCATAAAGCACTTCATAAACTTGGCAAATACACAGACACACAAACACACATACAAACACAAAAATGTCCTTGGGGTTCATTAATCACAACAATTCATAACTTAACTTAACGTCGCTCTCGTTACCCTCCCTTGCACTTTGTTACATTTGAAATTCAAATCAATTTTGAAATTTATGCTGCCAACTCGAAAACTTAATTTGCAATTGTCATTTATCATTTGACGACCAAGATGTGGCCATTTGTAACCTTTCATTATACACCCAGGAGAACAAATCAGTGTCAGGTCCTGCTTGCAAATGATATACGCAAAGTGTATCTTTTATATAGTATTTTCAATATATATTTTTTGGCACTCAATTGCAGCACCAGGTGACGCCCAATTCGATTTACACTTCCGCTTGTCAGTCTGTCTGTCTTTCTGTCTGTCTGGTTGCCTTGGGCTGTCGTTTTCCCATTCCGCCGCCCACAAATACCCTACATCAAACAGGCACTATGATGATTCGTCGACGATTGCCCCTTTTTCGCTTGCTTTGCTCATTTCCATTGATTTTGTGTCGTTTTTCAGGTCTACGCCGTTGTCGTTTCGCATGAGCAAACCTCAGGCGATTTGTCGCCAGCAGCTGTAAGCTATACAAGTGGCTTCTATTCGATACCCGTCATTGGCATATCCTCGCGAGATGCTGCCTTTTCCGACAAGAATATACATGTCTTCTTCCTGCGCACAGTTCCACCCTACTATCACCAGGCGGACGTTTGGCTGGAGATGCTCAGTCACTTTCTATACACAAAGGTAAATGGTAGTAAAAAAGAGAAAAAAGGAGAAAAAAATAAAATTTCCTACACAATTCAAAATTATGACTTGTTGACTTATGGAATTGTCATTGCCATCGACAGGTAATCATCATTCACAGCTCCGATACGGATGGACGCGCCATTCTTGGTCGTTTCCAAACCACCTCACAGACCTACTATGATGATGTTGATGTGCGTGCCACTGTGGAATTGATTGTTGAATTCGAGCCAAAATTGGAAAGTTTTACTGAACATTTAATCGACATGAAGACGGCACAGTCTCGGGTCTATCTAATGTATGCAAGGTATGTGAACTACGTTTATGTTATACATTTTTTCTAGATGTTTATAGCAGACCATTGAAGCTATTACTATAAATTACATTAGTTTGTGCAAAATTTAAGGTTAACATCTTGTAAATTCAAGAGTTTACCATTCCCTGTTGGTCAATAAATTTTCCTTCCATCGTCCCTAAAATTGTCAGAATTATATGCTAAAGTCATTTAACACTGAAGTTATTGACCATTTTCTCCCCTTAAAAAAAAAGGGTTACTATAATATATTATCGTTATTGTGTCATATACATTCCGCATTCCCAACGAGGAACAATAGCTATTTGTACATTAATCGTCGAGTCGTTCAGATTTTGATACATTTATAAAGCAGTGAAAGAACAGTGACAGCATCTACACTTCTACACTCATTACAAGCATCTACCTATCTATCGTATTTGCCACAAGTCCCAAAACACAAATGATATATGACTCTTATTAACACGAGCTATTGTGCATTGTGCATTGTGTTCTCACTCAATGATGACAGCACGGAGGACGCTCAAGTGATATTCCGCGATGCCGCTGAATATAATATGACTGGCGAGGGACATGTGTGGATTGTAACAGAGCAGGCGTTGGATGCGAATAATACGCCCGATGGCGTCCTTGGTCTACAGCTGGAGCATGCCCATAGCGACAAGGGACACATTAGGGTGAGTAGATATACGAATACTTGTGTCTGTGACTTTGCTCCACTACACAATCACTTTAATTATTCATGTACATGCTGTTGCCTTGCCTCCCTGCAGGATAGCGTTTATGTTCTGGCATCGGCTATTAAGGAAATGATTTCGAATGAGACCATCGCAGAGGCGCCTAAAGGATGTGGCGATTCGGCGGTCAATTGGGAATCAGGTGAGCTAACTCAAATAACTAACACTTTCAAATTATCTAACTGTTTTTATGTGCTCTGCATATTGCAAAGGGAAACGACTCTTTCAGTATTTGAAGAATAGAAATATTACTGGAGAGACAGGACAAGTTGCTTTTGATGACAATGGGGATCGTATTTATGCAGGCTACGATGTCATCAATGTCCGTGAACATCAGAAGAAACATGTCGTAGGAAAGTTTAGTTACGATAGTGTAAGTCTAAAATTATTATATAGCATACTTTTGGGATAATTATTCAAAACAATATAAAAAAAAAATTGTAGAGTATTTGAGTTTTTGATACCCGGAAGACATTTTAATCATAATTATTATCATTACTGTTTTCTTTTTCTAGCTAAAAGCCAAGATGCGCATGCGTATCAATGACAGTGAGATCATCTGGGGTGGCAAACAGAAGCGTAAACCTGAGGGTATCATGATACCGACACATCTCAAAGTGCTGACCATAGAGGAGAAACCAT
Organism: Zaprionus obscuricornis; assembly: GCA_037044475.1. Classification (NCBI taxonomy): domain Eukaryota; kingdom Metazoa; phylum Arthropoda; class Insecta; order Diptera; family Drosophilidae; genus Zaprionus; species Zaprionus obscuricornis. Next base: position 24,538 of record JBAMBR010004303.1, on the reverse strand, counting down.
TTGTTTATGTGCGACGCATGGGCGAAGATGAATTTCGTTGCGAGCCAGATGAACGTCCATGTCCACTGTTCAATGCTACCGATGCTACAGGTACAGTCTGAAAGTTAACTCTCAGTTGTATATTGATCCGATTTGTCGCTATAATTAAATATTTAGCCAACGAATATTGTTGTCGTGGATATTGCATTGATTTGCTGATTGAACTCTCGAAGCGCATCAATTTCACTTATGATCTGGCTCTATCTCCTGATGGTCAATTTGGGCACTACATTTTGAGGAACAGTACTGGCGCCATGACGATGCGTAAGGAATGGACGGGTCTAATTGGAGAGCTGGTCAATGAACGTGCCGAGTAAGATCTAATACCAAGAGTAGTTTTTATTTTCATATTAAGGGATAACTATTTATTTGCTTCGATCTATGTTTTTTTTTTTTGTCTTTCTAGCATGATCGTTGCACCACTAACCATAAATCCGGAGCGTGCCGAGTACATAGAATTCTCGAAACCATTCAAATACCAAGGCATTACAATACTCGAGAAGAAACCGTCCCGATCGAGTACTCTTGTGTCTTTCTTGCAGCCATTTAGTAACACGCTATGGATCTTGGTAATGGTGTCGGTCCATGTTGTGGCGCTCGTACTTTATCTACTAGACAGGTGCGTACTAAATAGTCCCCAATAAATAGTTCCACAAAAATGTCTAACAAACCCCCAGACACAAACCTATCGTGCCTCAGGAGTGATGCTTTGAACTTTTAGCTCGTTGCTCGCTTGACGGTTGAAAAGCAGCGAGCAGAGCAGAACATCCTCTCAAGCAAATTTATTCTCCCGAACATCACTTAGCCATGGTTACATTTGATAGTATTAAGAATATATGTTTGACTAACTTAATAATTCTTTAACACTTAGATTCTCACCGTTTGGACGCTTCAAGTTATCGCATTCGGACAGCAACGAGGAAAAGGCCCTCAATCTTAGCTCAGCGGTTTGGTTCGCTTGGGGAGTTTTACTTAATAGCGGCATTGGTGAGGGAACACCGCGCAGCTTTTCGGCTCGTGTATTGGGCATGGTCTGGGCTGGCTTTGCAATGATAATTGTTGCCTCATACACTGCCAACTTGGCGGCCTTCCTTGTGTTGGAACGTCCCAAGACGAAATTAAGTGGCATTAACGATGCTCGACTGCGTAACACAATGGAGAATTTGACCTGTGCCACGGTCAAGGGTTCATCGGTGGACATGTACTTTCGTCGCCAGGTGGAACTCTCCAACATGTATCGTACCATGGAGGCTAACAACTATGTCACTGCCGAACAGGCCATACAGGATGTGAAGAAGGGGTAACTTGCCTCGATCCTTCGGCTCTCTTTTATAGCTCAAAATAGTCGCATGAATTTGGCACTTCCAAACCAAAAAAAAACAAATCAACAACAACAATAACAACTACTACTCCAACAACTACAACAACAATTTCTCACTCTCCACTCAACCTTTTTTTTACAACTATATATTATGATCTCTCTTTCTCTCTCTCTCTCTCTCTCGCTCTTGCTCTCTATTTAGTATTCGTAGTAATCGTAATCGTAATCGCATTGTCCCCGTATTTTAAAGAAAAACCTCTAAATGTTTTCTCAAAGTTTCCTTCGTACTTGTTGTCTTTATTTTATAACTTCTTCAGCTATATTTTTTAACATCTAAAACTTTCATTTACAGTAAGCTAATGGCCTTTATTTGGGATTCCTCACGTCTTGAGTATGAGGCCTCCAAGGATTGTGAGCTGGTTACAGCTGGAGAATTATTTGGACGTAGCGGATATGGCATAGGACTTCAGAAGGGGTCACCCTGGACAGATGCTGTTACTTTGGCAATACTTGAGTTTCATGAAAGTAAGTTTACAGCTCAAAGAAAATTATAATATGTTTCACATAAAATTTCGATTAAAGGCGGATTTATGGAGAAGCTCGATAAGCAATGGATCTTTCATGGTCACGTCCAACAGAACTGTGAACTCTTTGAAAAAACACCCAATACGTTGGGCCTGAAGAATATGGCGGGTGTTTTCATTTTAGTGGGCGTAGGTATAGCTGGCGGTGTCGGTCTGATTATCATTGAGGTAATCTATAAGAAACATCAAGTGAAGAAACAGAAACGTTTGGATATTGCTCGTCACGCAGCCGACAAATGGCGAGGCACCATAGAGGTAACTTTCTCCAACGTCATGATCTTTCTCTTTCAAACTGTTTATATATCCTTGATTTATAGAAACGGAAAACTTTACGCGCTTCACTTGCCATGCAACGACAATATAATGTTGGTCTGATGGCAACTCATGGTCCCGGCACCATTAGTCTGGCAGTAGATCGACGCCGCTATCCACGTTTAGGTCAACGATTGGGACCGGAACGTGCTTGGCCCGGCGATGCTGCCGATGTGCTGCGTGTTCGTCGACCATATGATTTAAGTAAATCAGGATTAGGACCACCGCCATTGGGTCTAGGCAAGACACGCCCACAACAAAATCCATTGCCGCCACGTTACTCGCCTGGCTATACTAGCGATGTATCGCATTTGGTCGTTTAAGTTAACATTTTACCACAATAACAACAACAAACAACAACAACAACAAGCAAAAGAAAAAAACCAAAGATAGTATTTATTATATTATATATTATTATATATTATACATGTGTATCATTGCTCAATACCTGAGAATTTACAAGCCAAAAGATAGTTTATATATATTTGACATAATAACTGGGGTCTATATAGTATTTACATATATCAGCATATGAATATAATATATAATATATATATAAATCAGATAAAGTTAACAAGCAAACATTTTCAATTGAAAATTGTAGACATTGAAAATTATCTGAAATCTATCAAAATGCTTTATATGAATATGTGTATAGCCCCAGTTAGATAAAAACAGGAAACAGAATTCGCATATTTAGGTATATATATATTTCGATATGTGTATTTATCAACATATATATATATATTGTTATAAAATAGACAGCATTTATTTTATTGCAGTTAAGTTTGTGTAGTTATTTATACATTTTGATATAAATTAATGTTAAAAAAAAACCCTATGTTAAAATCCATAATGCTTTCAATATGCTTAACGCTACTAAATATATATATTAGACTCTATAAACTATATATCTATCATCAATGCTTTAGCACATCGGCTATAAGATAAGCTAAGTACTTAAATCTTAACGTTTTCGGCTTCCCTTAATTCTTATTATAAATCGAAACTATCGTAATCTTCGTATACCATCATAAAAACCACCCACCACCGCCCATTCTTATAAGGTGTATACTAAAAATTGAAAAAAAAAAGAAAGTAACGAAAAATTAAACCGATTTTCTGGCTATATTTAAAAGCCATAACTAAAAGCTCCGATTTTCTGCAAAAAAAAACTCTTACAATTTATACACTTCATAATATCATAATGAGATCTCAAGATCTGTATTAACTTTCATTGACAGATCGAAAAAAAAGTTAAACTAATTCTTGTGTGGCATTGATGCGACACACAAATAGTAACTATAGCAATTAATTAAAAAAAAAGAAAGAAAAAAGATAAACGAAAATACTTGAATTTAAATATAAAGCAGCTTAAATCAAGATGAAAACTTCAAAAGTAATATAAAAAAAAAAACAAAAAAAAAAAAGTACATGAGATGTCTACATATTATTATAATGATTATTATTATTATTATATAGTATATTAAAGTGTGAAAGTTAACAGCATAAATGTGAATCAAATGAACATTTAAATACAAGTAATTAACAAAACGAATAAGAATTTTAAATGTTTTGAATGTGTAAACAAACTTATGCCAAATCAAATAAAAATAAAAAGAAAAATACAAATAAAAAAAAAAATAAAAAAAAAAAATTAAAATAAATATTTATTGAAAGGAAGTACGTAAAGTATACAATAAGTTTTATATTTTGGGGCTTCCACTTTGATTATGTTCAAGTTCATTCTACAGACTTTTTATTCAAATTTAGATATTTGTAACATTTCCTTTATTTCAATCAAAGCATAACAAATAAATAAATATTTATCCGTGCGATTGAAAATCGATTTCTCTCTGTTAAATATCAATTTTTGTTTTTTTTTTTATTTTTAGCGTTATACACATTTATATACATTTACAAATGTATAACATGTATAAATCGGAACATCCATCAATGATTGACAGATTAAATGAATATGTTTCGCTCTTGGCAATAATGATGATTGATAGATTGATTAATTGATTTGCATATACATATTGTGGCAATGCAATAGTTCTTAATTGTAATAAAATATTTTTAGTTTCTTGGGAATTTCATTGACATTGGTCTGGAAATTGTCTTTAGAAAAGTTTTTCAAGTGATATGATGAATCATCAAATAAATATTGATATCTTTAGTATTTGTAATAATCATTTATTTATTATTTTGTACCTTTCGTATGTGTTAATAAAGAGTTTAACTAGAAATAACAGAATATATCAATATGCTATAAATCAGCTATCAACTGTAGTACTAGTCCTATCTAAATGGCCAAATGTATTTCGCAGCGGCCTTGCCCATGACCCAGTCAGTACCAGATTCAGTTAGTTCGTCTTATCGACTTATGCAAGCCATAGACAATGTTTTTGCTGTTGAAGAGTTCTCGGGGTGACAATATTAAGCAAATACTTAGACGTAATACTCATATAACATGTCTAACTCTGACCAACTTTAGTCTTAAGCTTATCATATATTCATAAGTATGAACATGAATTTTTATTTTCATTTTTTTTTATTAATTAAAAGAACATTTTGTTAACCGTTAAGTTATTAAGTTTGACCCTTTAACCGCATTTTACATTTACTTTGTATATTAACAATCATACGAATCATATGAAAGGCAGGCAACGCAATAAAACAAGCTACCAAAATCATCTACAGGTTTTTTTTTTTAAGAATGCATTTTTAGAGGCCCTGCAGCTTCATAAATAACCGCAGGTACGGGATAAATGTTGTAAATAAAACTTAAGAAAAAAGGCCGAAGATTGCATGCTCTCTGAATTGTTAAGGTCAAGAAATGTTACATGACTAATATTTCCCTTAAAGCATTTTGGGATTTCCCCGCAATTTAACTAAATTCAAAGAAATTTTCTTAGATAATCAACAATCAATTTTCAAATGTACTTTGCATATATGGAAATTTTTGTTAAAACACATTTCAACTTTTTTTCTTTTCTTTTCTTGATTTAGATAATTAAAATGAAACTTGCATTCGAGACCGATCTGATAAGTAATTCAGTGACTTGACATATTTGAAACACGTGTAAAGTTGTTGCTGAGCGACGAGCAAGAGTCATGGATTTCTATATGTATATTATCTAAAAATATTAAATTAATATAATTATGGTTATTAAATAGTATTTTTTTTTTGTTTTTCCAACATTTTTGTCGCACTTGCCGGCCAGTCAAACAACAACAACAACAAGAAAAAGGCAACACGAGTTGGCGGGTACAGGCATGTAGAGAGCAGTCGAACCGACCAAGCATCCAACCGTCGAACAACCAGCCAAACAACTAAACAACAAACGTACAATCAGACCAGCCGACGCTAAGCGAGTTGTAACTGCAACAAAGCGGTTCGAATCAGTCCCATTAATGACTGGGCGCTGTCGCTGGCGATGCTTCGTTAGCCGATTGGAGAAACAACGACAACAACACCAGCGATGAGAGTAGCACACTACAACAACAACATTGAAATATAATGAATTAACTGAGTTGAGCACTGAGGAGACAGCGTTAAAGCAACAAAAAATCCCCATGATAGCAGACGTAGCGTTACAACCGTCAAGTGCAAGTCCAATCCAGATGACAATATTACAAAGTGAAAAAAAAGAATGCAATAGTTCGAAAAAACTTGTTATTTAGTCATAGATAATTAAAATATTTTTGGTTGTTTAACTAATTAGCAGTAGTAGTCTTCAATAATTGAGTCAATAAATAAATTATTAATTTATGAATGAGAAAATAATTGATGGAAATTTTCGTTCATTTTGAATTTCATTGATATTATTACTGATTCATATTTATTCTATAACAAATAATTTATATATATTTTTGCAATATTTTTATATATTTTTTTTCTCTTCAGAATTTTTTTATTGATCCAATATTGTCATGATAAAAATAAATCTTTTTTTTTTTAAAAATTTTTGATTTTTATTGATTTAAAAATAAAATGAAGCTTACGAGTTTTTTGCATGTCAGACATCGAAAAGTATGCTACAATGCATTTACCTATAAACCGGAACATTGCAGTCCTCAAACTAAAGCGGAAGCTAACAAGTGTCTGTCAATATGTCAATGAAGAGAATTGAGATATAGCATGAACTCAACAAAACATCTAATTTTTACTAGTCTAACTGGATCGACAGGAAGCAAAAATCAAATGAAATACTGTCAAACTAAGAGTATCTCTTTTATTATGAACATTTAACGCTTTAATGCTTGGAGTAGAAAATGAAACTGTCTGTTCATGCATGATCTATGGAATTCACACTTTTAATTTCAGTAAAGAATGTAATAGACTATGTGTAGGGGCATTTGGGGGTTATGGGGGCATTTTTCTAGAAATCATAGCAAGCGTTGACAGACTCAACTATTCTGTTCTTTATCTAATCACTTAACACGCAGCTAGATAGAAGTGTCTATATACACATCTATCTACTGTATATAGTATATGGCAAGAAAAAATGACAAAGAGTAACCGATCAGAACCAATTGACGTCAGGGAGCAGCATTCGAGCCATAACACTGGACACTGGACATCGTGTGGATATAGAGTCACACGCATTAATTGAAGAGACAAAGGCTCTCGCATTGGATCTGACTGTGGATCTGAGAAAGCGATTGTATCTAGATACTTGTCGATCACTGCGGTATTTTCGCATCGCATGCTTAAATTAAAACCTTTTCAAAGTGGTATAAAGCAGTTAATTCAATTAATAATCGAGTGTCAAATAATAATTTCTCTTGTCTTCCGATAAGTGACAATGTTATTGTTATTGTTATTTAAAAGGCAAAAACCCAAAGCTACAGTTAATTGATAGGTGCCGATATAGTTCCTACCCACCGCAATCCATGGCAGTTGATGATGTAAGACCAAATAGTCGTTTATCGGGCAATTACAAATAAACTAACGACTGAATAATACGAATACGATGAGATATATGAGTCAATTCATTAGCAGTTACATTTTATGACTTGTCAAAATGTTCAAACATATTTAATTTTAGCTGTAAAACAATAAATTTGTCTATTTCGTAAAGTGTTGTCTATTTCAATTAGATAAATTTATCCCTAGGCCAGCTAGACCCCAACGTTACCCACGTGGGCCTAAATTTGGCTTGAAGTTAAGGGGAACCAATCGGATATTACTTAAAGGTGCTAATCAGTGCAACGATCGCCTTGAATGTCAATTAAACCGCTTGCAACAGGTTTGCATTAGTTCGATTGGGTTTGCTTCTCCAAAGTTTTTTCTACAGTATACTCATTAAAAATAACTAAAAATGGGAAAATTAATAGTAAAAATAATAGTATAATAATGAAAATTTACTTAAAATACTGAGTCGCAAGTTTGCAACTTTAATATATAAATATATAGTAATACATACTTTACTCGATATAAATTTAGGGGAGTAGGAAGTGTGCTATACAGGAACATGCGAACCAAATCTGGGCATCCTGTTCTTACATATTCATACAGATAGTCGAAAAGATATTTTTTATAAGCATAATAATTCCATCCAAAAAAAAATATATATTGAAAATGATAAAAATTTTAGGCATGAATGTGAATATCATGAGAATACGATATTTCTTACTGAATTCAATTCTTGGTTGAATTGCATTAAATAACATTTTTTTACTTAAAGTAACAACATCCGTAAACGAACCATAGTAGAACAAATGATATAACAACTGGCACAAATTATAACCATCACTTAATCCATCAATATATTGACTATAAAAATTTCAAATATAATATAAAAGACTTGTAAGAAAATAATCAAATCAATTCAGCGAGATGTTGAGCATAGAAGTGAAAACATGTTTCAATTTATAGTGTTTGCAGTTTTACTCAGTTTATTAACCGAGACGAAGACATTGGATGATATTTTGTATATAAGAAACTGCAAGGAAGCACCTTCATCTGGGATCTATTTATCACGTATCGAAGAGTTTAGTGCACGCACATTTCAAGTCCTCTGTGATAGAAAAGGTCGCTGGACAATTATTGCGAGAAGATTGAATAGTAATAAAACGTTTATTCGCAACTGGCAGGAATATGCATTAGGTTTTGGGGACTTACGTTTTGATTTCATTTTGGGACTAAATTATATTCATGCCATCACCGCTGAAAGACCCCACGAAATGATGATTAGGCTCACAGACTTTGAAAATAATACGAAATTAGAGTATTATAAAAAGTTTGCAATTGGAAATGAATCTGAAGCCTTTAAATTAAAGACACTGGGAAAATCAAATGGAGATGCTGGAGATTCCTTAAGAAGTCATCTAGGCATGAAATTTACAACATATGATAGAGACAATGATCTTAATCCTAATGGCAATTGTGCCGAACTTTGCCGAGGTGCTTGGTGGTACAATAACTGTCACGACAGGTAATAATTGTCTTTATCTTAATATAATACTTTTTGAATTTATTTAATTCTTTCTTATAGCAATCTATTTGGAGAATATAATAACAAAGCACCTAAACAGGGAATCAATTGGAAGACATTCCGTGGTTTTCAATATTCATTGAAGGATGTTCTAATAAAGATAAGGCCTTGCTGGGAATGAGTTACGAATATTCTTTATATTTCTACAATTAATTATTTTTCTGTTCGATTTCTGTTAGTTTAAGTTCAGTTTAAGTTTTGTTTCAATGCTAAGAATGAACAAGAAAGTTATGCAAAACATTTTCCATTGAACTGTTTAGATGCCTCTATGTATAGTTAAGAGCCTGCAAATGTATCGGTATCTCCAGTGCCGGAGAGGGCCTGGGCCATGGAATTTTCACGAGAATTTTTGAGAATAAATTTCAGCTCAAGTTTTCACCTCAAGTAACATTTGGGAACAAATTCTGCAAATATTTTGAATTTACAAGAGCGAGGCCCTGGGCGGTGGCCCAGGTTCGCCGCACCTACAACCGGTGCTGGGGATCTCAATTCCTAGGACTATTATATCAATGACAGCAACAATAATAATCCTATGTATAATATTAGCTGTATAATATTGTATTTCGATCAGACTTATTGCGTATTGTACAATAAATTGTAAAGTACAAAAGAAATATACTCTTGGTAGGGTATAAAAATGTGAAAAAATCAAAGCAAGAATCTAATTATCACACCAATTGAAGTTTTATGACCGCACCGCATCGCACATAAACAAATTAAGTTAATTTCTTTAAACAAAAATGTATTGTTTGCCTTTAACGATGACGACTACTAAAAATAGCCGATATAGTGTACACACTATACTCAAATGTTATACTAAATAAAATAAACCAAGCAAACCGCAAGTTGAATTATAATTGAAGTATATCAAAATTAAACAATGCATGAAAAATATATATATAGTACATATGTATATATGCCGCCCAAGCATATTTGTACATATAATATAGGTATATTATATATAGGATTCTATATAAAAAATGGGAATTGGTTGTTTAGACTAATTTGCAATAATTATTGTATTGGCGCCTAACAGTTGAAATGCATAAAAAGAAATTTAAAATGAATCAAAATGTGCGGCGTATTAAAAATTATAAACAATGTGTAAACTATTAATAATTGATATGAGAAATTGCCTAAAATACAATTTCCAAATGGGTGTGAAAAACATATCGTAAAACTTTTAAGGCCTACAATTTAGCTAATGTTATAAAAACCCCAAAAGAGAGAGAGAGAGAGATGCATTATTATTTTAATAAAAATTTTTACGATTTACGATTTACGATTCGGTTGCAAACAATTCAAGTGTGTTTATATAATTATTTGCTTATTTATTCTATAAAATGCATTGTAAATGCAATTATTACACTTATACAATCGATGCGTTGCAATCTTAAATGAAATTGACCATAATAAATGTACCATAACACTAACGTCTAAAACAAATAGAAGTATACGAATATATAATATATATATGGCACATATACGAAGGGAAATTCAAATCACAATGAAAAATGTTGAACATTTATTGGACGTACAATTGTTTAGATAATTAACAAGAATTTTTTTTATTCACACAAATTTCAAAATTAATTAGATATTATCTGTATATACATATGTTTAAATATAATATAGCACGTAATACTCATATACTGGAGGTAAATTTTAAAATATGCAAAAAAAAACAAAAAAAGTGAAGGTATAGAAATTCAAATTGAAATTTATAAAAATATTTTCAACATTCCGGAAGCTTTAAATACACTGTAAATTTTTTTTAAAAAATTAATAGAACTATTGTGAACTCATATCTCAAACAAAATGTGAATTAATCTCTATAATTATTTAATTTATAAAAATTATAAAATTATAATTTATAATTTACAAAAATATTTTCAACATTCCGGAAGCTTCAAATACACTGTAAATTTTTTTTTAAAAATTTAATAGAATTACAGTCAAAACTATTGTGAACTCATATCTCAAACAAAATGTGAATTAATCTCTATAATTATTTAATTAATTTAAATATCTGAGAATATTATAAGCACCTCGGATTACTAATGTCAAAGTATTGTTATATTAATTTTGTGTCTATTTTATGTATTTTATATATAATGTTGACATTCTATGAACAGTTTGTCGACTTAGAAAATTTTACGTAATGCAGCCAAATTGTTTCCGGAGAATATATAATACAATACTCCATAACAAATTGTGTAAATCTTTCAGGCACATGCATTGTAGGCATAAACAAAGATAAGATATAAACAATACTGCAAAAAATCTCAGTAGAAACTCAGGCCATAGAGAGGAGGGACAACTATACAAATATATGATAAGATTCACAGTGAGATCAAATTCTTAGAGCTTTCTAAAAGTTTTTATATATCAATTTCAAAGTTCGTATATCATTCAAGTTGTTTAAATTTAAACATTTGTGTGTTGATCTCAAGAACATTTCAGTTCAGTCACCTAAAAAAAAAAAACAGGTAATATTACAGAAATTTTTGGCGTAAATTACATATAAAAAAGAGTAAAGAAAACTTGTTTTCTCCGCTGATGATCTTAACTATGCGATGATTATTAACTAACTAACTTAAATTATTTTATAACGTAGAAAAGAGCGTCAACTGAAATGGCAAAATTGAGAACTTTATTAAAACCTATACAAGATATACGAGTATAAACTACGATTGTAATATATGTGCGAGTAACGTAAGTAATTACTATATAAAAACAAAAGAGAGAATAAAAAAAAAATGAAAAATAGGTAGAAATAGCAATGCGGCTAACAATATCAGCCAGAAGCTGCGGAACTACAGACAAACACACGCATATACACAATATAGCCGTCAACGTCATTCATTCAACGCGCAACAAGAGTTCCGATCGGTTGTTTTGACCCGCCTTTTGGGGTCTGTTCTTAAGATTTGCAAGATTCGAAACGTTTGGTTATCGGGAAGCGCATGCGATGTATCAAGTTTAATAACTCTGCTGTGACTCTTTGCTGCTTCATTCGTTGTGTATTTTTTTTTTTTTTTTTCATATACGAATTGTAACTGCCTTGTGGCTCTGCTAGCGCAGTTTTGTTGCTTTACTCTGCTCTGCTGGCAGCAAGACGCCAGCCAATCAAACCAGATAAAACCGATTTTAATTCGATTAATGGGGTTTTTTTCGCTACGCTCTTTGGCCAGATTGTTGTTGTTACTTTTGCGGTCTGAGTAGTTGTAGAAGATGTTATGCTATTAGTGTTGGTGAGTGTCGTTTGATTGTTTGATAGTATTGGTGAGATTTGAGTGTCACCGTCACTTTGTTATGAATTAAATAAACAAAAGAAACAAGCTAATAGCAGCCTTAAGCAATGCAAAGAGGAAATTATCAGAAAGACTAAATCAAAACAATACCAAAAAAAAAAAAAACAAAAAAAAGGAAAATGAATAGTGTTAATATTAGATAGAATTAACAAAATGGCGTCACAATTAGTATTAGTTAGTATTATTAGCATAGTACCTAAAAATAACACAACAAACAAAAAAAAAACGACAAAGATCCTGTGACATTTACTGGTCACACTATAATTACATTTGTTACTAAGCGTTAAGTTTATTGCATATATGCATACATACATAAATTACGTACAAATAATGTTTACATTTAGTTGACTTTACTTTTATTTTCTGTGAGATTTTTGCATATATTTTCTCTGTTTCTCTGTTTGCTGCTTAATATCCACAGAGAGCGTCAATTTTAATATGCTCACACGCCTGCTGTGCTGCTTGCAGCTGTATTAGTATGCATGTGTGTTGAATTTGGCTGAGCGGGTAAAGCAAAAATAAAAACACTTGTTGAAAACTCACCACACTCACTCTCGCACACAGGCGCATTGCGCTTATTCTTACGCTATACGTATTTGATTGGTAATCAAGCCAAAGCCAAAGCAGCAGCAGCAGCAGCAGCAGAGGCAGCAAACAGTCAGAATGGTGTCCATAATCAAAAAACCATAATAATCAAGCGGCAAACACTCCACAGCGTTCAAACGATGTGCGACAGTCAGCGCGTTAAGTTGTAAGTTGTAACCGCCGCGTACAGCATTTTGTTAGCCGTCTAATGCAAATTGCTAAATAACGTTAAACCGCTTTATACTATTTTATATATTTAGTATATAAACAAATTCAAATATTAATAAATATTTATGTATACAAATGTTGAGTTGAAATTTTATGCGTTAAATATATGCCAACATTTCATATTGGCAGTTAAACGTTACTAAAACTTTGTCGTGTTAACATCGTCTTCGGCTTTGTTCCGTTTATCTGGTGTCTACTAAACTATTGTCCGTCTAGGCGGACATTTTACTTTAGGTCCTTTGCTTGGGACCCAACAAGTGCTTCCTAAATGTGCGCGTTGAATAACAATAATTATATATCTGAACCCGCCAAACGAGTGTTGAATTAAACAACAATAAATAATTATAAAAAAAAAAAAAAAAAGTTGATTAATTTGCGACAACAAGAACGACAAGCAACAAACTGTAACAATGGCAGATCGTTTTCAAATCTCAAAGGTTAATGGCAGCGCAAACGTGAATGCAGCCTTTGATGCAGAGCCCGCATGTGGCAACAGCAATGCTGTCAATGCTGAACATGCTTCAAATGGACCTGCTACAATAGTACCTGACACCTGCCACGCCCACGATAATCATTTGCAACCCAAGGCAGCTGAAGGTGGCGAAAGTCGTCGTACATCGCGTCTTTCCTTCCGCGGCTTTGGACAATTTCTACGCAAGTCCGATGCTGAACGGAAGTTCAGTCTGGCGCAGCTTACAAAGTGAGTGTAACACAAATACAAATACAAACACATACACACATGCGATCATACATATAGAATTCAGTTAGTGATAAGTTTTCAAATATAATGAGTACTTGGAATTTTGAAAGCGAAACTGAAAAAGTTTATGGAACAATTTTATTGAAACAATTATTTGAAAGTTAAGTTTATCAGTGAAATAAACCGATCCGCAAATCAAAGCATGCGTCGTTTTTTCTTATCTTCAGTTATAATATTGTATTATTATATTATCAAAGAAGATTAACAGGAATATCAACAAAAAATTTTCGTTTATTTTGCTATCGTTATTATATTTACTAAGCAATAACAAAAAAGTCAATATGCAATTTTATTTGTATTTTTATTTTTATTATTTGGGAATTGCACATATAATTTTTCAATTTATTTTATTTTTTTTATAGTTTTTCGTAGTTTATTTTTATCCTATTTTAAAATTGTTTCCATTAACCTTTAAAAAAATTGTTGTTGTTGTTGATAAGACTGTGATTCAGTCTCCAGTCAAAGCGTTAAGCGTTAAGCGTATTATAAAATGATTACAGCACTCGATAACAATCGTATTTGACTTATATAAATAATAATTATAGCGCTATAAAAAATTTTACATATATTCTGAACATTGTTCACTTCCCAAAACAATCAATTAACTTAAGTGATTTTTTTTTTGCAATTTGCATAATAGCAACAAAATTTTACACAATTTGAAAACTTTTGAATCTCATATTAGACTCGCGTAGTATGACAGAATTTTATTAATAAAGTAACATTAATTTTTTTTATTTCGGCTCATAAACCTGAATTTTGTATAATGAATTGCAAAAAAAAACAAAAAAAAAATACAAGCAGGAATGAGCAGCAAAAAAATAAAAACAAAAAATTTAAACAAAGCAAAACGAAATAAAATATAAAAAACATATAACAAAAGAATGAATTTTATTTAAACTAGGTAAATTTTTTTTTTTTTTGCCAACGACCTTTCAAAAAAGCCGAAAGCAAATAAAAGTGTTAAAAAAAAATAAAATAAAATCATTTATGTTTTATATGTGTAAAATATGCCTGAAGGTTACTTCACTTTTTTTTATATATTGTTATCACGTTTATCTGAATAATAATAATAAAAACAACAACAAACAGTAACTTCAACAGAGAGAAGAAGAGCAAAACAAAACAGAATAAAAAGTTAAAAATATTTACAGTTAATTGAAAAGCGTAAATATCAGTGTGTAAAGTCGGCAACAATTAGCATTATATGGAACACACGTGATGTACAATTAATACAGTGTGTACTGGCATTGTGGAACATTAGGAAGTAATATTTATGGCAATTATTCATTGAAAATAAAATCAACAGTTCTACAATTTCTCTAGGTAAACATCTTTACAGCTATAAAAGATAATAAAAAATAAAAAAAAAAAAACAAAAAAAAATTACCCAAAATTTTTAATACAATTAATTTCTTGTTGTTGTCAATATTTGTAATTAGCCATAAAATTAATTTCGAATTTTTTGTTTTTTTTTTTTATTTGGCATTGAAATAAGAATTAGTTAAGCACATGACATGTGAAGATGTCACATTCTTGACCCTAACCTCAGGCCAAGATCTGTTTAATCAAATAAAAAGTCATGTACAAATTACAGTTGCCTTTAAAATTCTTCATACACATATAGCAATAAGTATTTATGCATGCATATGAATTTTTTTTTTTTGTTGTTGTTTAAAACAGAAGAGGAAGAAAACAAGCTGCAAATTAAATTCAATTAAAAATGTGCCAAGAAGCAGTCAAAAAAATTATATATATAAAATAAAATTTTGTAAGCATTCAATTTCTGAATGGAAATGTGAACGTAAATTTAATTTAAAAAAAAAATAGTTTTTGCGCACGGCAAAACAAGTTACATCAGCGCTCGGTACAAATCAATAATATAAAAAAAATAAAAAAAATAAAAACAAAATACAACTGAAAAAAAATGCGTATGGAGAAAACACACACAAAGCATTAGGAGTGAAGAGTGTAGAATATAGAGCGAAACGCTTAAATGGCAACTAGTTTTCAAAGTCGAGCACTCATATCTCATATTCTTCTTCTTATTATTATTTTGTTTGTTTTTTTTTTTTATTTTTTATTATTACTATTTCATTTAACGATTAACATTTGCGCCACCTTGCAACGATACTTAACTTTGAAGAAGCCAATCAATTTGTTACCCCAAAAAGACATAACGAAACTTTCAACTGGATGCGTTTTGTTTTGATTCAGTTTCTTAGTAATTTGTTGTGCTGATGAGTTCACGAGCTGATGACTTCTGTGTGCCAACAACAAATTAGTCATTTATCAGCTGCCAAGAGATGTGTGTATATGTGTGTGTGTGTGTGATATCATACAGCATATAGCAAGGAACAGGCAAAAATACTCGTAAACGAGTTCAATTGATCGAGTTCAGACGATCGAGGGACAAATGAACTCATAAAGTGTGACTGAGTTTTGTCTTTCTCTCTCTCTCTCTCTCACACTCTCTCTTGCTCTCTTTTGCTTCAATTGTACAACTAAATTATACTAGCTAAATCTCAACGAAACCGCCGAACATCCAATAGATCAATATACATATGTACACACACAGTCACAGTCACTGTATACAAATCTTACAACATGCAACGAGAATTGTTTATATATTTATGAGTCAATCGCACCAAATGCTGCACGCTGTCACAATATGAAAAATTGAATATTGTGAATTAAAGAAAATCAAAAATAATAAACCAGAAATGCTTTTCATGCCTTACTTTCTTACGATTTCAAATATTATATATATATGAAAAATTTTTACATGATATAAGAACAGGCGTCAGTTAAAGGGGATTTTATTTTATTTTATTTTTTTTTTATCACATTTATCACAAATCTACAAAAAGTATGCAATGAAAAACCTTTAACTTTTGATTATATCTATGCAATTCTGATTAATATTATCAATATCTTGCATGTTGTCTATGTATAGCTTTATATACTAGCTAAATATATAGCTTCCCTTCCTTCCGGTTGAATGCTCGAACATAGTGTTGATCATATGGCGCCTCTAGAGTGCAATTGCCTCTGTCTACCTATAAACTTGATGTTCATTTTAAGCTTTTAAATCTTTATCTTTTGCCAATGGAAAATTGAAAATTGCCATTTCAGTTCAGTTCAGTTTCTGTTTTCATTTCCCATAAGTAAATATACATAGCAAATGAAAAAAAAAAAAGTATATGAAAAGTGTCTGCACGTTTCAGAAAATCAGACAGAAACAGATCAATAATAAAGAAAACCCAAAATCGTAGCTGTAGCAAAAGTTAAAGTAGAAAGAGAACAAAAAATAAAGAAGAAAAAAAAAAAAAAGAAAACTGTAGTGTAAAGCAAGGGCAATTTTTCATTTATTTTTATTTATTTTTTCATCTTGCGTGTATTTCTCCAAAACTTGGCATTCCCCTTGAATCCCGCTACCATTGAACATTTCACATTTTGCCCAATTCCAAAATTTCAATTTTTGCGTGTTTTATTATATTTATTCTTCTTTATATATTTTTTTTTTTTCTTCTTTTTATTATTATTATTTTTTTTTGAGAATATGTATCGAGTGTGTTGCTTTCGTATCTTTAGTATGTATTTGTTCTTCAGTTGCTGCAGGCTACGGCTACGGCTACAGACATGCTGCCCGAGGCAATGATAATCCTCTTGCCATATCATCAGTATGCAAACAATTTCTATTTCTATTTCCTTTATTCTCATTGTACTTCCTGTGTCTACTTATCAATATTTACATTTATTTTTATTTATTTTTTTTATCTTATTATTTTCTTACAGGGAAACGTTACCGCGCTTGGATAACTATCGCATATCTATGCGAAACTTGAAGCGTCCCTCAATTGGTGAACTACAAGGCGAGGCAGCAGATCAGGTAAGACTTCAGCATCTTCATAGTGACAGTGATAAATCTAAAGTGTACACAGAAATATTCAAATGCAGCTAAAAAGTGTCAAAGAAAATGAAATGAAATGCGACATGTCATGATGCTAATGAATATCGTTCATATTGATATAATATTGAGCAAATGATATACAAAAAAAAAATATGTAAAATTTGTGACAAGCTTACAAAATAGTTGAAACTTAACCTTCAACTTCAGAGAAATAATTTTTCCATGCACAGCATGTAAATATTTCTAAAATTCCAAAAAGAATTTGTGACGTTTTAGCATTTTTGTATGAATATATAAAACATATGAATAATTCTCCAAAAAAAAAAAAAAAAAAGATTCTAGTCCCGGCCATAATCTCAACAATTTATTCCCACGTTTTTATTGCATCTGTTTATAAAGTTTATATTTGAAAACATTTCAAGTGTTCGATCAGTAAACAGAAAGAATTGAGTAAAAAAAAGATAATAATATTGCCATACACAAAATCACGAATAACGAATACACTCGAAACACCACAGGGGGAAACTTACTAAAATTCTATACAATAAATAAATATATATATATGTAGCATAGACTACTGTATATACATACAAACATACATACGAAGTAATGTATATGTGTATGTTATGTGTGAATACAATGAAATATGTAGATAATTTATTAATACTTTCTTTGTTTTATTTATTTACTTGAATTATTTTCACATACACTCTGCAACATATTGCGTTTTCCATGACGTATACGTAATATTTTGGAATTTACTTTAACAAATTTGTGCGTAAATAAATAAACAAATGCGTATTGATGACGTATTGTCAAGTTCAACAATTGTCAAGTGCAATATCCGATGGCATTTCGATGCCGACGCAACGTGGCATCTTATCTCAAAGGCAACAACTTACAAAAAGCACTTGGAAAAACTTCTAGTAGTCAGTCTATAGCGTTATAGTTTTTATGCTTATCGCTAAACAGTAAATTTGATGCGTCTATTGTGACTTTGTGGCTAGAGACACTTAGCTTCTCTATATGTATTTTCCTTAATTAATTTCTCTTACAATCTACTTTCTCTCTCTGACACACACACATATACATATATTCATTGTGGTACAGCGACAACACGTCGTATGATAGATATCGTAAAAATTGCATTACAACGCCAGGGACTCATTAGGGGAATAACAATGAAATTGCCATATAAAACTGTAATTGACTTTACTCAACTTAAAGCTTACGTCTCAGACAAGCTTAGCCAGCAATTATTACAGCAGATAAAGTATATTTAAAGTACATTGTACAAGAGAGAGAAAAAGTCTCATAGAATTTTGTATTTATGGTTTGGTAAATAAAATGCCAACAGATGCCTTAGGACTTATTCTTATTTTAGTACACATTTCTTACAGTTGCTATTGGAAATGTAGAATGTGGAACACAAATACCTCACAAATATAAAATAAATAATCCGAATCATCAGACAACAAATAAATTATAAATTAAATGTTTAAGCTGTGTAATTAAAATGCCGTTAAATATTATAAAAAAATATAGAATATATAATTATAAATAAATTTTAATTATATTTAAACAATCGTTACTCTAGATCTCATGTAATTTCCAACTAGTTAAACTCTCAAAGTGTATAAGTGTGACTGAGTTTTATTTTATATATAAATTATAAATATGTAAATTATATTGCAAAAGCAAAAGTTACTTTCAGTGCGCCGAATATGTTATACCCTAGCAGGTCTACAGATAAACCTTTGCATACAAGAACTTAGCTTTCGACAGATCATTTCTATTACTAGTAATACGATTCAGACTAAATTTGAAAGACATTTATAAGTCGTTGCTAAACCTAAATCCTGTAAATATCCGACAAAAGTTATTAAAGACTAGAGTTTACAGGGTTTCCTTCTAGGCTTTATATACTCCAAATTATATTAGAGACCTTCAAAAAGTTGCAACGTTTAAGTTCGAATAATTGTTATTGTCACTAAGGGCAATAAATTTGTTAGCTTTCTCAGCGCTCATGGTAAAGTCTTAAGTAGATTTGCACTTATAAGCGATATGAGTGAAAAGAAAAGTAATAGAAGAGTAAGGATAACGGTTTCAGCATGTGTCTTGAAAGATGACACCAATGACAGCCTTGAAGCCAAATTAATTGTCAACAAGATGGCTGCAACTATGCAACAATGTCGCATGCTCGATTGTTTTAACTGCTCACACAGTAAAAAAATTGTTAAACACAGCCGCAGCACAACCAAGCAATCATTTACGCCCATTTATACGCCCAGAATGACAATAACAACAACACGAACGAGGGTGGGGGGAGAGACGAACATGAGCAGAAGTTAGTCAACAAGTCAGTGTGAAAAATGCACAGTGCGTATCATTAAAATTGACAGCAGAAGCAGCCGGCAGATGGCGCTGTCGTTAGTGTCGATCGATGACGAGTTGTCGAGTTTTTTGAGCTGCCAATGCTGCTTAGAGGATTTCTTTTTTTTCTTCTTCTGTTTTTTAAAGCTGACTGCTTAGCAAGCAACCATAGAATTGTATGTTGTGTGTGTTAAGTGTCTGTGTGTGTGTATGTGTGTGTGTGTATGTGTAGAGGCTGTCAAATGCGTTGACAGTTTGTCAATGCGATAAGCATTCGCTTGAAAAATTGTTTACTATCAACTAGCAATAAATTAAAAAAAAAAAACGGGCGCAGGACTCTAGAGAAATTTCACATATGTAGTATATACTATACACACACACACACACACATACATATATGTATTTATATGTGTGTATAAAATTTATATATTCAATGATTTCAGTTCAAAGTTGAAAGCACTTTTTTACAGCATATTAATAACATTTTTTTTTTTTAATTTAATTTGATGCAATTTCTGATTATTTTTCACTATAAATCATGTAAAAATTTTTAAATTGTTTTTACATTTGAGAAATCTTTCATTTAGCTTTATAATACTATATATATCAGCTACAGTCACTTAACAAAAAAAAAAAAATTAAAGCTACAAATTTATAGAAAAATTTGAATATTTATTCCTTAAAATTTCGCATATATTTTTTCAATTCTATTTTAAATTTCTTCAGATTTTAAGCTCTATATTTATTTATATAAATAATAATGCATTTTGAGAACAGATATATATATAATGAGTATATATCAAATAATTTCATATGTAAAATATCTATAAGCTAAATTGCTTAGGTAAATGTATAAAAATAGTTTCGCTTGTACCACGCTGCGTATGAGCGTTTTGCAATTGTGTTTACATCATCATCGAAGCAGCAACAGTAGCAACAGTAGCAGCAGCAGTAGCAGCAAACAAACGGCTGTGGCGCATTTTCCGACGACTCTTAACTCGTGCCTTTTGCCAGCGGCCGGCATTTTCCATTTTTTTTTTGTTTTCTTTTATTTTTATTTTTATATTTGTATTTTTTTTTTTTTTTTTGCTATTTTCCATTTGAATTGCGCTTTGCACTTGGTCGGTTGTATGGCTGTAATTACAATTCTAATTTGCAATTCATATCAAAAGAGTCGTAGCTATATTTACAACATTTATCGATTCCTTTATTCGATTTTATTGCTGTTTATTTAGCACATTTCTCGATTCATTTAACCATGCCCCATGCCATGCCATGCCATTGACCATATTTCAATATTTTATTTCTTCACGACTTTAATATATGAATGTGTTTACAAGTAATGGAACAAGGCCCAATTTACAAAATTGAGAGCAATGAGAATAAACCTTTTTGTGAAATATATAGAAATTTTCAATTTTCAAGCTAAATCTATAGAAAATTTTCAGTTATTCGCATAGAAATCATAGACAGCTTCTGTTTATATATTTTATTTATTTATCTATTATTTATTTAACTATTATTTATTTATCTATTCATATTTGTTTACAATTTCTCTATGTATATTTCTCTATAATAATAATAATTTATATTAATTTTTCAAAATGTTTTCTTATGAAAATCATTTTTTCTTGAAATTTCACATTTAGTGTCTTGAAATTTATATTGCTGGCAAATAACAAAAGATTGAATTTATTTAGTTTGTTTTTATCATTTATGCGTTTGCTTTATTAATTTGCTGCCAGAAACATTTCACACACGTCTCAATTTCAATACCGATTAAATTCCAATTCTTATATCAATTTGTATTTCAATTACAATTCCAATTCCAATTCCTTTTGCTAAACCAATTCGGAAAAAAAAACACATATAGCTATGCCTAGACATCTAACTCTACCTCTATAATATAGATATATATATATATATATATTTACCTCTATCTCATGCTACATATAAGCAATTCATATTTCAATTCCAATTCGAATTCCTAGTCCATAATTCCAATTCCTTATGCACGTGGCACATACATACATGCATATGTATGTGGAAATTGAAAGAGAGAAATTTTCCATGCTTCGGCAGCTGGCAAACAGCAAAGGAAATGTGACTTTAACTAAACTAAATGAAATTGCTCAGTCGAGAAGCGATACAACACAAGCAACAACAGCTTCTAGCTTCTATGGGCAACCAATACCTCCTTCTAGCTCTCTCTCTCTCTCTCTCTGTGTATGTCTGTCTATATGAGTGAGTGTCCATCTGTTTGTTGAGTCTGTCTGTCGCAACAAAGACTCATTCCCTCTGGGTGTGTTATACTGCGTATGTATGTATGTGTGTGTCTATATAATAGTATGTGGGCGTGTGCATGTATGTGTCTCTGTGTGTGTGTGTGTGTCTGGCAGCGCCGCCAAAAATGTGTAAACAATCAACATTGACCCCCCACGGGGAGCCATAGCTATAGCCATAGGAGACATACACAGGACACAGTCAAACTGAGTAACTAACCAACTGTCTAGGGGGCTACAGTAAAAAAAAAAAAGGGGTGTGGTCTCAATACAGCTCTAGTTCTAGCTACTTGTAAGTTCAATTTTTTTTAAAAAAAAGCAAAAAAAAAAAAAAAAACATTCAATTATGTGAGCAAACAATAAAATAGATGAACAAACTTCATCAACATTGTGTCGACTTTTGGCCAAGAAGCTGACAAATAAATAATAATGTGACTAAAAAAAAAAAATAAAGAGAAAAATCAACGAAATCGAAAAATATTGTGAGTAAATTTTATTAATTTGTCAGCATTGTAAATGGATTAGACAGTCAGCCAGCGAGACAGATGAATGCACAGACAGACACACAAGTCAAAAGCAAAACTCATTCTTTGCCTTTGCCTTTGTCTTGTCAAATTATGTTTTTTGTATGTGTTTGTGTTTGTGTGTGAAATATTTTCAAAAGTCATTTGAAGCGCATTGCATTTGACAGTTCTGAGAAAGTGAAAGTCCTTGAGTATGAATCATCTATAAAATGCCATAAAATTGTTTTTCTTATTGAAATCTTTAGTAGTTGAAGTATACTTAACAATATTTTGTTACTTTGTAGTTAAATAATTAAGAACTTTGACAGCATAAACATAAGTGTAAATTTTTAGAACAGTTTAAAGAAATATTAGAAACCTTTTTGAGTAGAGAAAGCTAGAATTGACTTTTAGACATTTATTCATAATATTTATACACTTTCTTTCATACTCTTATACTCTGCTCAAAGGTTTTTATACTCTCAAACTTTCTCATACACAAAAATTAATTTTCTAGCTATTGTATCTACAGCAGTTATATGATGTAGTAATAAGATTTTGATCAAACTTGACTGAGATATATAAATTGCTACAAAAATCCAAATTTTAAAAATTTAAATCAAAATGTTTTTAATACTCAAACTCAATTTACCAACAATTTTTTCTATGGCAGCTCTGACCGCTTGCAACTTATAAGCAGATTTAGGTCATAGGGGCATAGGGCAGATATGACTAATGCTGAATAAGAATATATATTTATATATATATAAAAATATTGAACTAATTACTCAGTTTCAATATTTCAACTTTAACTTTGACTACATTTTAATTTCCTTATAAGCAACACTTTACAAAATTGCATCTTAAAGTCAATAAAAAATAAAAAAAAAGGTGCGAACATTTTGTGAACTTGTTTATTTTTTTAAGATTTACATATATAGATTTAACATGCGTCTAATTAAATACTTAAATATAATTAAATGTTGTAAAAAAAATAAAAAAAAAATAAAAAATATATTTTACCATTACGTAGAAATAATAAAAATATAATAATAATAAACCTTCACAGCCTGAAAACTTATACGCAATGCGACAAATGTCTTAATTAGCATGCGATGCTAATGAAAATACAATTTAGTGTTATAACAAGTAATAGTAAAAGTTTCAGATGATGAAAAATTATTGACTTGCAATTTAGCTGCCGTTTCGATGATATGCTACGATTTTTAGAGTGCCAATAAAATCAACTTTAATTAGAAACGCAATAAATGCGCTGATGACGTACGTGAAGATGAATTTGTTTCGAGGGGGGGGGGGGAGAAAATACCCTATAAAATAAAGTAGAGCATGTGAAAGCATACTGCATACAGTTAGACCTCGAAAATTTTACATATTTTGACAGCTGAATAAACAGTTTGATAGACAAAAAAAATTATTAGAGTCAATTGTGCTGCATGTAGTTGAACGTGTATATACAAGCAGTAGCTTGAATTTACATGTTCGGATACACTTCAGATATTAGTCAGCATATATATATATATAAAGAGATTAACAGATAAAAATTATTGTTGCTATTTGTATTTGATATATAAAATGTAACCTTTATAAAAGTTCAAAACCTCGTTTTTTTTTTTTTAGCAGGGTATGGTATATAAATATTATCATTTTCACATCTATATAATATCACTTATCAATCATATAAATCATTTTTTATTGTAGCAGATGTTAAAATTAATTGAGAGTGATTATAAAAAAAATGTTTGCCGTATTGTTTAGCGCATGCTTATCTCTTAGACAGAATCAATTAGCATTTAATCACAT
>JBAMBR010004302.1:0-15515 GCA_037044475.1 Zaprionus obscuricornis | reverse complement strand
TATAAAAATTAAAATAAAAAATAAAAATTAAAATAAAATATGAAAATTAAAATAAAATAATAAAATTAAAATAATAAAATTAAAATAATAAAATTAAAATATGAAAATTAAAATATATAAATTAAAATATATAAATTAAAATAAAATTTGAAAAATAAAATTAAAATAAAATATAAAAATTAAAATAAAATAATAAAATTAAAATATAAAAATTTAAATAAAAATAAAATAAAATATGAAAATTAAAATAAAATATGAAAATTAAAATAAAATATAAAAATTAAAATAAAATATAAATATAAAAATTAAAATTAAAATAATAAAATTAAAATATGAAAATTAAAATAAAATATGAAAATTCAAAAAAAAATATGAAAATACAAATAAAATATGAAAATTAAAATATAAAAATTAAAATAAAATTTGAAAAATAAAATTAAATATGAAAATTAAAATAAAATATAAAAATTAAAATAAAATAATAAAATTAAAATTAAAATAATAAAATTAAAATTAAAATATGAAAATTAAAATAAAATATATAAATTAAAATAATATATAAAAATTTAAATAAAATATAAAAATTTAAATAAAAATAAAATTATATAAAATATTAATAAAAAAAAAAAAATTAAAATAAAAGAAAAATATAATAAAATAATGTTTAAAAATAAAAATAATAAATAATTAAATAAATATAATGTAATTTAAAATAAATAAATAAAAATTATACAAAAAAAATTAAAAATAAATAAATTAATATAATAACAAATATATTTGAAATAAAATAAAACAATTTAACGTACAAAAATTTATTTTAATATTATATTAAAGAAATAACAATAATTTTCTTTTAAATTTATTTTTCTCTCAATGTAAGTAAACTTGCCACATTGTACCTTTGCCACAGACCGATGTTTACTTTATACGTGCGCTACAATGTTTCTATCATTGTTTCTATTTCTTTTCATTTTTTTTTATTTCTGTCATTTGTTATTTTCTGTGTTTTTCTATGTTTGTGTGTTGCTTATTTTATTTGCTGTTACTGCTACTGCTGCATGTTAACAAACAAACTGCAAGTCTTTAGTTTTTCTTTCTTTATTTCGGGTTTTTGTTTTTTTTTTCAAGCCCATTTTGATAGTTAAGGCAGCACTCAAAGGCTCTTCGAAATGTAATCCTTTTGCTCATTACAGCAAAAGAACAAGGGGAAAAGAGTAGCGTGTGAGAGTCTAAGAGAGAGAGAACAGAGTGCATGAAAAGCCGCTAAAGCTTGCCAAGTAATTTGCACTTTTTTTTCTTTGCTGTGTCACAAAACAAACAGTGTGCAATGCGTGCTGCAAGTGCAACTGCTGCTGCTACTGCTTCTGCTGCTGCTGCAACTGTACAAAAACTGAGGCAGCGACTTGATGGGGCAATGCGTGCGCACCGGAAGCCATTTGCGGGTTAAGCACGCAGCACCACGAACTGCTGCATGACAGGAAACTACGCTGACAGTATATAGGAAGGAAGGAAGCTAAGAGGTGTGGCAAACTATACATATATGGGCAAAATAGTAGAAGGAGGGAAGGGGAGGTGAAGCAACTGAAACGAATTTGCCGCCGCCAGGTAAACGATAGTAGTTGAGTTGCGCTTTGCAATGTGCGGTAGCATGCGACACTTTATGACAGCTTCTGACTGACTGTGCGCCAGGCAGCGAAAACGCAGAAAAGACAAGTTGGCTTCAGGGTTTGGGGTTAACCTCTAGCTGGCGCTGCTGCAGCTGCTGTTGTCGTTTGCCGTTGCTGTTGCTGCTGCCTGCCAGGAATTAGGAATGCATTGTCTGTGCTGTGTAGAGTTCAGTTTCAGTTCATTTTGCTGCTCAGTAGCATTCTGTTCTTTTGTTTTGCACTCTCTCTCTCTCTCTCTCTCTTTCTCTCAATCTTTCACTGTTTCTCTATGCTTCATTCTTTCGTTTTTTTCGTAAATCAACTCTTTTCAGCTTTTGCTGCCTGGTTATATGTATGTGCAGGCAAACATTTGAAGGGTTTCCTCAAACTGACGAGTTGTCTCTTTTCTCTATCTCTCTCTTCACTTGCCTGCTAACCTCTTTCTTCTACGTTTTATTATTGTTTTTTTTTTGCACATCTTGAGCAATAACAACAAAAAAAACTATAGAAATTAGCGCATGTTTTTTTTTTTCGTTGAGAGACAATTTAGTTTGCAGTTCGCATTGCAACTGGCGGCAACTGTGGCAGCTGCTGACGGTATATTTTGCAATATTGTGTTTTTGATTTTTTGTGTGTTCTTGTAGCAGTCAAATTAACAATTTATATCATTTTGTATGACAAGTGTATAAAATATAAAAAGTGAAGATTGCATCAAAAAAAAACTTGCAACACAAATTGAATTTGTTTTCTCAAGTAATTTCTATATAAATCTCTGTCTCTTTTACTTGCGCTTTGTCGCGCGCTCTCTCTCTCTCTCACTTTATTTCTCTCTGTGCGTGTTTATCTTTGTCAAAGTTTTGTGCTTCTGAAGTGTCTCTGTGTGTGTCTGTGTGTAAGTGTGAATTTAATAGTGTGTGTGTGTGTGTATATATAAAGATAAAACATGAACTACTTGGAATCCATGTTGTGGTAAGAGAATCTATTATTTACGCAAAGCATTTTAATTAAATTAAATTAAATTTTTTTTTGTAAATATCAAATGAAAATGTTCAAAATTATGCTAAAATTCCATAATAAATAAATTATGTAAAATTTGAAGAAAAATCAATAAATAAATATATGTAAATAAATATTCAAGAAATTATTATAAAATATGCAAAATAAAATATTTATACAATTGATAAATAAATGCATTCCGAATTTTACAATAAATTCAATTGCAAAATTATTCAATTGTGGCATTTGTAATAATTATTGATACACGCTGCAATTTGTGCAAAATGAAAAGAATTTATTTTAATTTTAAAATTTTTGAACATTTAAGAAACAAATAAAATATAAATGCGGAATTTTTAATATTTATTTTTCAGTATTTTATTTTTTTATATAAATAAAAATAAATTGAATATTTGTTGTGCAGCTAGCTAGTAGCACATGCAAAATATAATCTAAATTTTAACCTTCACTGTAGTTGGCCAAAAGAATTAACAATTTTTTTTTTTATATATTTGTTATAAGCCCGAAATTGTCTAAGCTCACTACAAATTCAATTTAAATAGTTAATTAGCGCGTCTGCATAAGCTGGAAAACAAGCAAACAACTTTCTCTCTCGCTGTCTCTGTCTTTCTATTATTTTATACAACAAGAAGAAGTTGCTGGCAGCTAGAAGCTAGCTACACTTGAAAGCTTTAGGCACACAATTTCATTATGACAAAGTTCGAGTGTGCCACCTAACCTTAGTACTAGACGACGATGAATCTTTAGCTAGAGGCTAAAGTTTGTTGCATGATGTTACGTTGCAAAAGTGTTGTGGCACATGTACATAGAAAATAGGAAAATGAGAAATGTTTTTCGGTTTGCAAGACAGAGAAAAAAAGAAAAAGTTGTATAACTTAATTAACAATAATTTGTTGTTACAATTTTGTTTGCTCTGCTTCTTACTTCTTGCAAAAGTCATAGTTAACCTCAAAGTGAAAATATGCAACTCAGTTTCAAGTTATTTTGTGCAACAACAAATATTTAACTCATCTCTAGAGAGAAATTATATATAATAAAGCTAGAAAAAAAAGCTAAAAAGCTAAAGATGGTTATATAAAAATATGTTGCCTACATTTCAGAGCAAACCGTAAACCGAACAACATCGGAAAAAGGGAAAAACAGATTTACGTTGGCTTTTGGCAAATATTTGCGCACGTCATTTCTCATTGCTAACCTAACAGTATTTTCTTTTTTATTTTTTTTTATTTCTGTTTTATTTTTATTATTTTGCTGCTCACGATTCTGGCTGCCTGGGTTGTGGGGAAAATTGGCTTGTTCACTCAAATGATGCGAAAAAATCACATTAATAGCAGCCCCGTTCGCCATTTCGACCATTTTTTTTTTTCTTCTTTCTTTTGTGTTTTTGGTTTTTTTTTTTTGGCTCGAAAGCAAATTGCGAATACTTAACATTTTTGTTTGCCACTCAACGACAGCAGGCTCAATTAAAGAGTGCGTGTGCAGGCAGTGCGCAGTGCTGCACAGTGCCAAGTCGTTAACTTGGCGAAACGTGCAATGTTAACTTTAATTTATGCAGCATGCGCGCCGCCTACAACTACAACTATTCATGCATCATGCATCATGCAATATATACTAAATGCAACAAAAATGTGTGAAAGAAAAACAAGCGACAACAACATGCAGTCAAACACTTTAAAGGAAACACTGACAAGCGGCAGAGAGAGAGACAGAGACAGAGGGGGAGAGAGAGAGAGGCAGCAACTGTTTAGCATCAGAGAGCTGTAAAATTTTTGTACATTACAAATCTGGCATCTCGCTCTAACAGCCAGTGTCTGTGTGTCTGTGTAGCTGTGTGTCTGCATCGTTATGTGTTTGTGCTTATGTAATTTATGTAGGTCTTGCGCCAAAAAGCATGCTACAAATTACACAAACTCTCATAATTTGCGGCTGTCTAACGGACTTTGCCAGTTGTGTGTTGCAGCTCTATGCGCTATGCTATGCTATGCTGCACTTCTGTGACACTTTTCATTCTTTCCTCTTTTTCTTTTTTTTTTTTTTGTCTCTAAATTTTTTTTTTCTACTTTCTCTGAACTATGCTTATTTCTATATGCTTCTGATATTTTAGTAAATTTTTATATATATATTTTTTTTTTTTTTTTAAACAATTTTTAAGACTTTTCTATTTTGTTCTCAAAGCGAAATACTATAAATAGTTGCAGCAAAGTTGCAGCAAAAAAAATCAATTTCTTGTGTCCAAAAATTTTCAATATAAATTTTTTTTCCTTAGTATTTTATACAAATAAATATATATGATAAATATATAAATATATATTGTATATTGTATATAAATATTTTTTTGTATATATAAGAAAATAACAATTTTTATTTATTTTTTTTTTAATTTTTATCAATTTTTCACTTGAATTCATGGAATTTATTGCTAATAAAATAGCTGCTGAAATTAAAAAGAAAATTTAAATTTAAAAAAGAAGAAAAGAAAAAACGAAAAATAAAATAAAAATAGATATGTAATAACATATGTAGCATGCAACATTAATGCAGCATAATTTCAGTCGCATTGATGAACATTTTCGCTAATATTTACAAAAAAAAATTTTTTTTTTTGTGGAAAACGTGAAAACTGCCGGAATTTAATTCATGTTCATACATGTTCACTGCTAGTTTTTGCCATAAACATATTTTTTTTCGACATAACGATGATGATGATAATGATGATGATGACGATTATATTAACGGGCTGGCATGAAAAGCATTTTACACATGGCAGCATTTTTTAATTTTGCTGTGCAGCTTTTTAGAAATTGCACAGGAATAGAAATACACAGAGCATACACACAAACACCCACATACACAGAGCATACACACACACACACACAGCACACACATAGAAGCAAATGCACTTACTAATTAGAAATAAAAATGCATGCTATACATTTTCTCATTACGTTGTTTTATTTTTTTTTTTTTTTACTTATTTTCTCATATGATTTTTCTACAATTTCATATTATTTTCTATGCGTTGTGTGTGTACTGTCAAAAAAAACTATCAAGCAGCAGCTTTATAAACTATATGGTGGCTGCGCATTTGTTGAGAAATAATAAACACCTCGACGCTGTGACAACTCATGCAACGTTAATTCACCTAAATCACCGCCCATATGCAATTGTTGGCCAGTTGGTTGTGGACATTGCTTATAGCGGGTCAATTGCTGCCATTCTGTGGCCAAGCAACCAACAGACTCAAAGGCTGCATTTGTCTGTTGTTGTTGCTGTTGCTGTTGCTGTTGCAGACTCTCCTTGAAGAGAGCAAAGGCACGCCAATGACTGCATTCATGCCAGAAACATCCGGGCTGTTTACTGCCCCAATTGGCATAGAAATCAATATGTCCAAGTGGACGATCGAAGCCATAGCTGCCAACACTTGTATGCAATACTTCAATATAGTCAGCATCGCTTCGAGTTAAACGTTCCTTTTCCTGTGCGTAACGAAAAAATGGCATTGCCGGATCCAATGCACGTATTATACGCACACGTCCTGTCGTCACATGTTTGGCAGCCAAACCGGCCACATGGGCGCCCATGCTGAAGCCAATCAATTGTAAATTTTCAAATTCCATGCCAGCTTCTTTATGTAGAAAATCTAAAAACTTTGCCAATACTATACCAACGGGTTTTACTCTATAGCTAGCCGTTATATAATCAGCAATAGCGCCACGTCCCCAATCGACAGTGAAGATATTATATTTACCATCATGAAGTCTCATATAAGCAGGTATCAGATAATTGTAAACGTTGGCATGTGCATTGCCTAACCAGCCATGAATGATGATGCTAAACAGGATGAAGAGTTGAAGCGTTGAAGAGAGAGAGAGAGAGAGAGAGGAGAAAGAGAAAGAGAAAGAGAAAGTGTAGTAGAATGAAATAGCAACATATATTAAGTTATATTGCGAGCAGCAGCAAGCAGAGTAGCAAGAGCAACAGCAGCAACAGCAGCAGCTGCTTATGAGCATATTTAATATATTCTCAAGTTTGATGAGGCTAATATATATGTATATACAGATATATGTACATATATAGACAGTAATTAATCGTTTTGGCCCTAGACTTAACTCTCATTCTCTGTCTCTCTGACTGATATGCAGTATAGATATCTGCAAATGAAATTGTATATGCAACACATCATTAAAATCTTAAAGCAAAATTGTTTTAAGCTATGCGATTTATGGCAATTGCGCGTAGCTGTTATTAAAGGCAATGAATGTTAAGTATACAAATTTGTATATTTTATAATATTTATAAAATTTGTATAATTATATTATTAATATTTTATAAAGTTATATATTTTTTTTTATAATCTTGTAAAATAAAATAAAATTTTATAATATTTATAAAATAAAATAAAATTTTATTATATTTACAAATGTTTATAATATTAATATTTATATTTTTAAAATTTTATGAATTAAAATAAAATTTTATAATATTTATAAAATAAATTAAAATATTTATACAATTGATAAAGTTATAAAATTAATATTTTATAAAGTTTTATATATTTTTATAATTTTGTAAAATGAAATAAAATTTTATATTTATTAAATAAAATAAATTTTTATAATATTTAAAAAAAAATTTATAATATTTATAAAATTTTATAATATTTAAAAAAATTTGTAATATTTATAAAATTTTATAGTATTTAGTATTTTTATGGTATAGTATTTATAAAATTTTATACATGTTATACAATTTTTTAAATATTTTTCAAATTTTATATTTTTAAGATTTTATATTTTTATAATTTTATATATTTCAAATTGTATATTTTTCAAATTTTAAAAATTTATCAAATTTTATAATATTAATATTTTATATTATTTTATATTTATTTTATTTATTATTTATATTATTTATTTTATTATTTTATTTATTATTTATATTATTAATTTTATTATTTATATTTTTAAAATTTTATAATATTAATATTTTATATTTATAAAAATTTTTTTCTATTTAAATTCATATTTTTCTTTATTTCCTTTTTTTTTAAAATCTTGCGCTAAAAACTTTCCCGCGTTGCATAACACAAATTAAAGTCATTAAAAATCAATACAAAGTTAATCATAACATTAACGACTTTAAACTGATTAGAACACACAGAGAGAGATAGAGAGAGAGAGAGAGAGAGAGAGAGAGAGAGGGAGTGTGAGTGTGAGAACATTGTGATATGCCTTAAGTCGCTCAATGAGTGTTACTACTGCTGGTTACTGCTGCTGCTGCTGCTAGTGATAGGCTGCTAGCTGCAGGGCCACCTGAAAGACACTTTGATTTCATGAATCATTTATGTTCTCGTGTATCGTGTATGATGTGCACGCTCACACTCACCGTGTGGGTTTGAAGGGATTATAGTGTGATTGACGCAATGATGCTGCATCATAGAGCTGTACATTTTGTGTGGTCCATGTAAATGCATTTGCAGTTGCCGTTGTCCCTATTGTTGCATCATTATGATCATCATCATCATGATTATGCATGCCGTTATTCGTATTGAGGCCAAAGGCAGCACTTAATGTGTTACCGACGACCTGCTGCAGCATTCGACGATTACCATTTGACGGTGCTGCTGCTGTATTTGCCTCATGTTGCGAATAATGATTCATAGGTTTGTCTGTTAAATTTCTACTGCTGCTGCTACTGCTGCTGCTACGAGTCAATGTGTGCAATTGAAAATATGTCTGCCGTTCGGCATTGTAAAGCAAATTATAATCCTGTAA
The DNA here is from genome assembly GCA_037044475.1 of Zaprionus obscuricornis. Lineage (NCBI taxonomy): Eukaryota > Metazoa > Arthropoda > Insecta > Diptera > Drosophilidae > Zaprionus > Zaprionus obscuricornis. The sequence goes on along the minus strand of JBAMBR010004302.1, from coordinate 7,078 downwards.
ACGTAATAGTTGCGCATCATCAAGCATTTGGCTACCGTTGCCATTGCTGCTGTTGCTGTTGTTGAACTGTGCGACCTGTGCTGCTGCTTGTTGTACATTTTGTATGTCAACCATAGAATTTTCTTCATGTTCATTTTGTATTTCAGGCAATTGTCGTATTGGTTGCCTTTGTCGCTTCTTACTTTTCTTTGTCTTCTTCTTCTGCTGTTGCTTACTTTGCTTTTGCATATTCTCAGCTTGTTTTTGCTCATCTCTGTCCCCCATCATTGTCATCATCATCATCATGCTCATAGTAGTCCTTGTCGTTGTCGTTGTCATGACACTTTCCACTTCATTTGTCACTTTTACTTGATGTGCTGCTGCTGCTGCGGGTCTGTTTCTGTTTCTGTTTCTGCTTTTGCTTTACGTTTGCCAAAAGCAGCAGATATTTCTCATCATCAACATCAACATCAACATCATCATCATCATCATCATCTTCTTCTTCTACTTCCTTCCTGTTGTTGTCCATTCGTTGATTATTGTCTGCATTGTCGACCTGAGCGACTGTTGCAATACTATAATCAGCAAAGTACATATAATTCTCTTGTTGCTGCACTTGCAATTCATGTTTAGCTTTTTCCATAGATTTTACTGCTGCTACTTCTGCTGCTGCTACTACTGCAGTATTGTTCATGGAAAGCATAGTACAATTAGATATAGAAACAGAAACTGGATCAATGCATAATCATGATGATAATGATGTTGATAATGATGTTGATGATGATGCTTTTGCTGTTGCTTATGATAATCACCTGACAAACAAATGAACAATAGCCACAAAATTTGCATTTTCCTTTTTTTTATATTTTTTGAATTATCTTTTGTGCCGTTGTATCTTTCAGCAATTTTCCTTTATATAGACAAATTTTATTTTATTTTTTTTTTTATTTTACGTTTTGCGATGCTTCACAAACAAACTTCAAGTAAGAACTAAATTTCAGTTATTTCATTTATTTTACTTTTCAACGCGCTGACAACATTTTTTTGTTTTCTTTTCTTTTTTTTAATATTATGCGAACGATAATTCACACTTTTTTTTTTAGTTGTAAGTTTTTTGTGTACTTAACGAGCAGCAGCAATTGTTGTCGAATTCTCTCGAAAATAAAAATTAAAATAAAAAAACCCTTCACTCTCTCTTTCTCCCTCTCTATCAAGCGTTCAGCTGATTAGCTGCTAATCAGTCGAGTAAATAATTATTTCAAAATAAGCCAAACATCTCTCTCTCGTGTGTGTGTGTGTGCTTGTGTGTGTTTGTGTTCTACTGACCAAGTTTTTAAGCTGTAGTATTATTTAGCACAATGATTTTTTTTTTTTGGGATAGGTCACTGTACAACTTTCTAGTTGTACTTTTTTTTGGAGTTAACTGAACCAAGAAATAAACAAAAAATCAATTTTAATAGATTTAAAAGATTAATTTCAATATATTATAATTTTTATTTTAAATTAACATAAAATAAAAAGAATTTTTTGCAATGCATTAAATGCTGAATTTTCATTCACATTGAAATATATTATAATAATAAATAAATATAATAATTAAAAATAATATATATAAATAATAAATATAATAAAAATAATAATAAATTAAATAATTTTAAATAATTATAATAATAAAAAATAATATAAAAATAATCAATAAATAATAAATTATAATAATAAATAATAAATTATAATAAATAATAAATTATAATAAATAATAAATTATAATAAATAATAAATTATAATAATAAATAATAAATTATAATAATAAATAATAAATTATAATAAAAAAATAAATTATAATAAATAATAAATTATAATAAAAAATAAATTATAATAAAAAAATAAATTATAATAAATAATAAATTATAATAATAAATAATAAATTATAATAAAAAATAAATTATAATAATAAAAAATAAATTATAATAATAAATCATAATAAATAATAAATTATAATAAAAAATAATAAATTATAATAATAAATAATAAATTATGATAATAAAAAATAATAATATTTAAAAAATTAAATGCATAAGCTGCCTCATGTTTGCAAGTGTCAGAATTAGCATAAAAAATTTTTAATTTAGAAAATGTTACAATTTAAATTAAAATTAATTAAAAATTCGCATAAAAAAAAGTTTAAGCCAAGTTTGTTTTTTATTATTTATTTTATCTACTCACGTTTTTGTATACTAAAGATACGTGAGTGAAGCTTACTTTTTTGTAAACAATATGCGCTTATTATTAATATTTTTTAATAAACCTTTTTTCTTATGTATACAAAGAAATATTTGAAAAGTTGTTGACACGTTTTTCACTAATCAATCTTCAAATATATTTTTTCTTATTTTTTTTTTTTCTTTATAGGTAAGTTGTATCATGTGTCATGGTGTGTATATTGCGTAATATATGCAAGGAGAAAAACAATATTACAAGCACGGTGCTCGCCATTTTTTTTTAACGACAACATCCGGCGCGTGCATTTCCTGTAACTGAAGGAGGGTAAAAAAAAAAAATGTGAAAAAAAAAATATTGTGCACTTTTATTATCGTTGATCGCCAAAAAACGTGATGAAAACAAAAAGAAAAATGCAAAACACGCCCCTGCAATTCGCTAAAGGTAACAATGTATAATAATAATAATAATAATAATAATAATAATAAAAAAGAAAGAAATAACCAAATCGTGTGTAGGTGAAAAAAGCGAAGAAAAGCTCTTCTTATCGGTATATCTGCGCTATAGTATTTTTTCCTGCTTTATCTCAGCGACATCACAGCGTTATGCTGCGTTCTTGAAAAATGAAATTCTCAAGTGCGCACTTGATGATTTTGCTGTGCAAAGATAGCAAAAAAAAAAAATTTATTGAATACCTTTGTTTTTTTTTTTTTGTCGAGTTCTTCTTCTCATGCCACATACTGCTGCTCAGCCGGAGCACATACCCCCAAACGCATATGAGCAGCAGCAAAAAAGGTTTGTGCACTCTGCCAGCTACAGGCGACATTTTAATTCGATATGAAAAAGAGTCTTATATATAGAGAAAGGGCGCAGAGGTGTCGGCAGTAGAGGGAGATGGAAGCAGACTGCTAGCTGATGACTCGGCAAAATGCGATAGGCAGCAAGTTCAATGTACAAAAGTGTTTTGTTATGTTGTTGCAGGCATTTCAATTGTTTTGTTGCAACAGCAGCAATTGCAGTAGCAGCAACACTCAGACAGGATTTGTGGCGAAACAATATACACGTTCAGCTCTCATAATCGATTAAAAAACAGAGCTAAAAAAAAAAAATGAAAAATAAAAAAAGGCCAACAGCGAAAAGACATAAGAAACAGCAAAAGAATAAACTGAAACTGAAACTGAAGTTGGAGTTGGAGTTGCAGTTGAAGCTCAAGCGCTCTACTAAAGCTTAGGAAACAGATAAAAGCAAAGAACGAGAGAGAGAGAGACAGCGCAAGAGAGAGAGAGAGAGTAGAGAGAGTGAGTAGTCAGCCGACGTTGCTTTGTTTATTTTCTGCTTAGCTGCAAGCTCAAAAATGTCACTCGAGTGACTTTTATTACATTGAAGCGATGCTGTTTGCGGTGGGAGGGTGGTGAATGGGGGTAAATGGGAGGGGGGTCGAGTCTAAGGGATAAAGTACTTTTGCCTAGTCGGCGACTATTTGCCCGCAAAATACTTGAGTCGACTTGGTGTCAGCATTTACCAGACAAGAGTGTGCCGCATGCCGCCATCTCTCGCACAAGCGCCGAGTGTAGAAATTGTTGTTCTCAAGTCTTTGGACTGAGACTTGAGTTTAATGTTGTTGTTGTTGCTGCTTCTGTTGCTGCTGCTGTTGCTGTTGCTGCTGCTACCATTACTCGTACTATGCGACAGTGAAGCACATTTCTTAAGCGCCACTTCACTTTGCATCCTGTGACTACTTTGAACAGGATGCGTTTATTTTCTACTTGTTGTATATGTATAGAGCATCATATTTTGCTCCTTCTATGACTTTTGCCTAGATTTTGCGGCATTGTCAGCATTTCATGTGACCAAAGTCCTATATAACTTTCTATACTTGGCTATCTCTTCATCTCTCTCTCTCTCTCGCTGCGTCTGTGTGTGTTTGTATCATAGTCTAAGCTGCTTCGCATTCAAAATATGTAAACAATAAGCCGCATAAATGAATTGGACACATTGGTTAAGCCAAATCTAAGTGACGCAATTTTTGCTTACATATGTTATTGACACACACACAGATACACACACGCACAAACATGTGTCAGCGTGTTTGTTTAAAGGCTTTGTTAGAAATTTATGAGAGAACAAGTAAGAAAAAGAGTTAGAATTAGAGATTGAAACAGAGACAGGAAACACAATGTTAACGTGGCCTTTGAATTTTTTCTATAGTATACTTTTGGATAGTATTGATATTATTTTTACTATATTTTTTATATTTATTATTATTTATTATATTTAATATTTATATTATTTATTATAATTTAAAAAAAAAAAATAAAAATATTAAATAAAATAAACAGAGAAAGAGCCAAAGAACTAAGGTAGAGACAGCATTTACATTGTCAACGTTGTCCTTTGACTTGTTTTTGAGTAACGTTTAGCAGTGTCAAATTATTTTTCATAATTTAAAATATTAAATATTTTAATCAGAAATAGTAAGAATTATAATTTAAAAAAAAAAAAAAACAATTTAACAAATTTTTGAATAGTAGAAAAAATATATCAAATTATTTTTTAATATTTCTAAAAAAACAAAAGAAAACTTCATATTTAATATTTATATAATTTATTAGAATTCAAAAAAAAAAACTTAACAGAGAAAGAGCCAAAGACTGAGGCAAACACAGAATATAAAGTGTCAAAGTGTATTTTCGAATTTTATTTTTTTTAATAACTTTTGGCAGTATTGGATTATTTTTACTATATTTTTTTTATTAAATTTAATATTTATATTATTTATTATAATTTAAAAAATAAAAATAAAAATATTAAATAAAATAAACAGAGGAAGAGCCAAAGACTAAGGCAACGTGTCCTTTGACTTGTTTTGAGTAACGTTTGCGGTGTCAAATTATTTGTCATAATTTTACATTAAATATTTTAATCAGAAATAATAAGAATTATAATTTTTAAAAAAAAAAAAAAAAATTTAACAAATTTTTGAAAAAATATATAAAATTATTTTTTAATATTTCTAAAAAACAAAAGAAAACTTCAACTTTTTTCCATAGTATTTTCCATAGTATTTAATATATATATTTTTTTTGCAATTTATTGCAAATGTTATTTAAATTAAAATTTACAAATTTTTATGCATTAGCATAAAAAAATCTTATAAATGTTTATATATAGAAATTTATAAAGTGACTTTTTTCATTTATTTATTTCTAAATTTCAAGCAGATTATTTTGCGTTACATGATGCTGCTGCTGCTACTGCTACTGCTGCTGCTTGTTTATGCACTGCTTTATGGTAAATAACACTGCTTGCTTGTTACTTACAGCAAACAAAATTTATCCAAGTTTAGAACCAAAATTCCATATGTTCTGTGTGCATGCAGCTGCTTATGCGTATAGCAGTCAAAGCTCTTTTGATAAACAGGATTTGCATTTGAGCCTTAAAGCTTTATATAGAAGCAAGCTTTTAAGCCAGGGGAAAGATATATGAAGAAGCTTTATGAAATCTTTAAAGCTTTAAAAGCTTTTACATTTACAAGTTAAAGCGTAGGGGTGGTAGCTCTGCTTCTGCTGCTGCTATTTTTTTAAAATTTCAAACACGCTTCAATTTGCTCAGCGCGACCCATTTCAAATTCACCAAGTGGCAATTTACAAATTTTGTGACAACTTGAAAAACAAAAAAAAAAAAACAAGAAAAAACGTAAACTTTTTGACACAATAAATAATAGAAAACTTTATTTTGTTACATTTTTTTTTCTTAATTTAATTTAAATTTTTATTTTTTTTTATTTTATTTTTAATGCTTTTTGCAACCCTTTTAGTAGGCTAAAAAAAAGGAAAAAAAACTGTAGCATTACGCTGTTAATTGTTAAAAATTTAGTTAGAACTACTCCCAATGCAGCCTGTAATATGTTTATATTAAATTCAATTTACAGTTTTGTCAGCTAAAAAAAAAGTTCTGTAAGAATTTGAAAACTAAATTGAGATAAATAAATAAATATAGAAAGTTTTTTATTTTTTTTTGTATATATTGCAATGCAATTTAAATTTTTCAACAGTCTTTAGCTTATTTCCGGATTAGTGAGTGAGAGAGAAAGAGAGAGAGAGAGTGAGAGGGAGATAGAAAGACAAAGACAAAGAGAAAGATACTCATGTAAAGTACATTTCCGGCATGCCGTCAAGTCAACTGAATAGAAGAAGTCCTTCATTGCGGTCCTTTAGAAGCACAAGCTCTCTCTCTCTCTCTCGCACTGAATCCTTCTCTCTGTCTCTTCAGCTTCATTTAAGTAGCTCAATTGTGTATGTTTGTGTGTGTGTGTGTTTTCCTTCCTGTCTGATGCTTCTGTTTAGCCCATCAGCTTAGTGCTTGAGCTTAGCAGTGTCTCCGTGCCTCTCTATGCCTGCTGTGTCTTTCAGTCGCTGTCGTCTGCAAGCGCTTTATGCCTTGTGCCTGTTTCTTGTTTCTTGTCTTGTTTCTTGCTTCTTGCTTCTATCAATTACCTGATGTAAGGGCGGGCAAAAACTCTTGACGTCGATTTGCATGTAAATGAGCTGCTCTTTCTACTACTTAAATGTTTTTGCTTCAATGCATATGCGAACACACACACACGCACACACACGCACATATACGCATATATATTTATATATATATATTGTAAGTTCTTCAACAACTTGTTTGCTTTTGGGTAATTCGAGCCATAGTTTGAACAGCAGCAGCAGCAGTACAACTGCCGCACCACCGCACCACCTTGTGTGTGTGTCACACCTTTTAATTAACAAAATTACATGTGCTGTGGTGTATGTGTGGGGGGGAGGGGGGATTGTGGTAACTAGTATTCGAACGTTCTATCTGTTCCATGTCATTCTATCGTCCCGGCGTCCTGGCG